>JASKGM010030147.1:0-25977 GCA_034509205.1 Ceratonia siliqua | reverse complement strand
ACCACATACTACAGTTAATGCTATGTTGGTATATATTGGACAAAGATGATTTAATTTGGTAATCTCGGCAGTTATCAGCAAGTAGTCATTATCTAAATCTATAAAAAAAAATTTAAAGAGTTGAATAAGAAAAGTGGAAATCTTTATTGAAAAAAAAAAGGAAGAAACAAAGAAAGAGAATTAGAGACATATAGAAAAGATATATATAATAAAATAAATATAGGGAATTGGGGAGGGGTAATTTTCGTAATAAAGAATCCTCTTGAAGCCACGTGCATTTGTTTACACTAATAGTAAATTGGGATTTTTGGTCTGAGGCATTTAAAGAAGGGTGGCGTGTTCCTCTAAGGGTTGGCCATGTTACTTCCCTTTCCTTTACTCTTTTCCAGGTGGCACAAAGGTTTAAGGAGGAGATTGTTTTCTTGTGCTTTCCAAAAAATTCCAGGAATCCAATATAACCGTAAATCTTTTACTACCCGGGCCACTATTGTGCTACGTCCTGTTTTGTGTTGGTATTCATTCTAATGCCCTGTTGTTCGAGTTTTATTTTGCTATTTTGGTTTCTAGCTGCCATGTTGCTGTCCGGTTTGTGTAATAGAGGGATCCTTGTCCGTGAAGTGTAACTGATCAATCGGTAGAGTTATTGATGTCCTTCTCGGTATCGTACAATTGTGGAGCTTTATATTGAATCTTAAAGCTACTAATAGGCAATTTATTGTGACCCTAACAAAACCTTGTGTAGTTAGAATAAAATTATTTAAATTAATTAAATTCTTGAAATTTCATGGTTTTTACAACAAAGATTAGAGGTGGAAAGAGATTCAAGAAATTCATATAAGATTTGCCCAAGAAGAACCTCCAAGAGTTTAAGACAACATGTGCTAATGTGGATAGAGTATTAAAAGTTTATTAGGTGAGTGGAATTTCCTAATTTTAAATGTTATTTATTTGTTTGAAACATATTAGACATGTGAAGTTTAATATTTAGAAGGTTTGGGATGAAAATGCTATTTTTTGTTAGATTTTATATTTTGCAATAATATTTTCTGGTTTCCTTAGCTACATGAAGTGATTGGGCATTATTTAAAATTTATCTTATCTTTGTATAAGAGCATGTGGACACTGAAAAGCATCTGCTTTTTTGTAATTATATATATATATATATACATATATATATATATATATCAGTTAAAAGTTATTCTCTTTATTTATATTCTATTAATTAAACTATTACAAGTTGTAAGATTATAAAGTGGTTTTTGGTGGATCCTTGGCTACTTCCATAGAGAAACCCTAGGTGCGCCTAGTATAAGTGATTGTCCATGGGCCATACTCTGACATAGTATTATTCGTGAGATTACTCCGGATTTGCACATCAGTGGTCTGAATGCTGCTTTTGACATGCAACTTGTTTCAATGCAGTGTTTGATATCTGTATATGTGAGAGTTTCTCTTGTGAAGAGGCAGTAGATCCATCCTATTAAGTGTACTTATTTTTCTGTGAACATGATTAGACCAAGGAAATTTTGTGTATTAAAGAGTTTTTTTTTTTGTTAACTATAATTTATTCTAGGCTTATCAGTACATGATATATTTCTAATATTGTTTCTAATCTAATACTTTATGGGGTTAATTCTACTCACTGGGTTTGTAGACTCATTCCTTACTTTTATATTTTTCAGATAGCGTTGCAAACCCCTCACCTTCTGAACATCCGGCCTCTTAGGAACCTGCCATTAGAAATCTGGTGGGTTATGTCTAGAAGGGACAATAGAGCAACATATGGATGTATTGTGGACAGTTACCAGTTTTTTTCATGTGCAAGATAATATTATGCCTGTAACATCTTATGTGCAGTTATTTTGTATGTGAAAAGTATAGAAACTACATAATTGCACTTTGTACTATTATGTGGTGGCCACTGAGGTCCTGATGTGCTAAAGTGGGCTTGTCTACTTTTGGTTGTGTTGTTGTACCCTTGGGAGTGCTCAGTTTTCATGGGAAACTCTGCCAAATTTTCTGCATGCAAAGTCTTGAACTTCGATTATTAAATAGTATTCCTTTGACTATTATTATGTGTTAATGTTTGCTCTAGTGTTTGTTGGGCTTGTGGGAACTACTTTATAGTGGTTTTTACGTTGGTCACGTGCTTGAAGGGGGTCGTCATAAGTCACCTCTAATACCTCAGAGAACTTAAAATCTAAGGCAAAAATGTGAAGGGACTTTGATATTTAGAATTTAAATCTTGCTGGTTGGATCAAAGTTTCACTATATTTGTATGTAACATTATCTCTTTGGTGACTGGAATCTAATGTAGGACCAGAGCTTAAAGAGAAATAGTCAAGGTGATCACTGGGAAAAAGTGAACTTTCTTTGGGATAAATTTGACTATGACAAAGAAAAAAGAATGAGAGACAAAGGTTAGTCCAAATTTTAGCTAATTACTATATCTATCATAAAACCTCACAAATTCTAGTGAAGCTCCTATACGTTTATTAGTTAACATTCTCTGTAAAAGCCTTAAAAATGGCCTACGCAATCCATATGGTAGTTTAAGCTTAGTTGGTCATTGTGATAAAACCCTCCTAAACCAATACAATAACAGCACTCAAATTCACCCTAACTAGCACCAGAAATACATGTTAGTGAGTATTCGATAGACTCACCCCTCTCCCACAACAAACCAAACTACAACCTGCAAAAACATTAGGGCTTAGCCTCCACAAAAGACAAAGACACCAGAAGAACAACAACATTAAAGACTCAACCATCAACAACCTAATCAGCCCCAAAATAGAACAGCTAACACCCAATGGCAGCACATCAATTAAAACATTAAAGACATAAATTTAAAACCAATAACTTAAGTGCTCCCTTACTCTAGCTATTTTCCACGTCTGGCTTAGGTAAACCTTATAGAAGGTTTATCAATACCCCTCACCATAAGTTTCACCTTGTCCTCAAGGTGGAATGTCAAAAATTGAAGGTGTATCATGTTAAACGGTTCCCAAGTAGCCTCACAAGGACGTAAACCCTACAATTTTACCAACACATTAGGGGCGCCTGTGGATTTGTTGGGATGGGGCCTGAGATCCAAGATGTTCTTGAGCTGACCTAAAATTTCTGAATCTACAGATAACTGAGGGGGTAACTGTTAGGTAGGTTGATTAATCCCCTCAGCTTTGTAGAGTTGAGACACGTGAAAAACTGGATGGATTAAAGCAGTATCTGGGAGTTAGAGTTTGTAAGCCACAGCCCCAATGCATTGTAACATTTTGTATGGACTAAAGAATCTAGGGGCTAGCTTTTCATTATGCCTCTTGACCATGGATTTTTGGCGATAAGGTCTCAATTTAAGGAAAAATAATTCTCCCACCTCATAATTAACATTTCTCCTTTTGTCATCTGTCACTTCTTTCATCCTTTACTGTGCCCTCAACATATGAGATTTTAAATCATCCAAAATAGCATCTCAACTTTCGAGCAACTAGTCCATAAAATTCACAAGGGTTGAACCTAGCCCATAATAGATGAGAGGAAGGAGTTCTTGGCCATAAACCAACCAAAAGGTGTGGAGTAGGTAATGATGTGAAAAGAAGTATTATATCAATACTCAGCCCAAGCCAACCACTTAAACAAATGAGATGGCTTACTCGAGATAAAACACAAAGATAGTTCACAATACATCGATTCATAACTTTCGTTTAATCATTGGTTTGAAGATGGTAGGCAGTGTTGTGCTTTAAGATTGTCTCTTACTGCTTAAATAATTATGTCTAGAACTTACTAAGAAAAATTTTATCCCAATATGAAATAATGGACTTAGGTATCCCATGCAATCTTATAATCTCATGAGTAAAGATTCTAGCAACCACTTAAGTAGTAAATGAATGATGACGAGCAAGGAAATGAGCATACTTACTAAGATGGTCCATAACAACTAGAATTGAATCATACCCTTCTGACTTAGGTAACCCTTCAATGAAGTCCACGATCACGTCTTCCCAAATCTGATCAGCACAGGTAAAGGTTGCAACAACCCAACAAGAGATAAAGACAAGTATTTGCTCCTTTGGCACACTTCACATCGAGCAATATAAGCTGTAATATCCTACGTCATTCTAACCCAATACCATTAAGTGAAAAAACATAGGTAAGTCTTAAAAACACCAGAATAACCACTAGCGGGACTGTCATAGACACTCTGTAATAAAATAGTCTTAAAAGGAGATGAACGAGGTACCACTATTCGACCTTTTAAATAGAAGATTTCCTTGATCCATGGAGAATTCAGCGAGGTAATCCTTACCTTTAATTATTGCTTGTTTGAGCTGAGATAAGCCCGAGTCTTGATCTATTTGCTGCTGTAATTCAATGATGTCCCAAGGCTCTTGCAAGTTTAATATTTGGAGTTCAAGAGCTGGAGTTACATGAGATAAGGCATCAGCCGCCTTGTTATCAAGTCCTAGCTAAAAATGGTTGTCAAATTCATATCTAAAATGCTTGGATAGCCACTTTTGATGCTCTTCACCCACTAGGCTATGCTCAAGTAAGAATTTTAGGCTTTGTTGATCCATCCTCACTATGGATTTTTTCCTAATTAAATGTGGCCTCAATTTTTTGAGAGTGAAAACTATAGCCATTCCAGAAGAGCTAACACAGGGACTATTGTCATAGCCTTTTTTAATTTTATTGAAAAGCGGCCTCTACCTCGGTATTCCAACCAAAATTGTCCTTCTTGAGATGATTAGTTAAAAGCCAAGCTATCTTATTGTACCCTTTCACAAATTTCCTGTAATAACCGGTAAAACCCAAGAAGCCATGAAGCTCTTTCAAGGTCATAGGTCTAAGCCAATCTAACATGGCCACCACCCTAGTTCTATCTATCGTTACCCCTTCAGTAGAAATCACATGCCTAAGATACTCAATATGTCATTGCTCGAACTCACACTTCTTTTTATTAACCAATAACTCACGCTGTCTCAATAAACCCAAAACTAGCCTAAGGTGTTGTTCATGCTCTTTAATAGAAGTGTTGTAAACTAGGATATCATTGAAGAAAACCAACACAAAATGCCTAAGAAAAGGCTTGAACACATCATTCATGAGGGCTTGGAAAGTTACTGGGGCATTCGAAATCTTTGGAACATCACTAATCCGCATCTAAATTTGGTGGTATCCAGATTTAAGGTCAATCTTTGACAATATTGTAGCACCATGGAGCTCATCAAGCAACTCATCAACCACCAAAATTGAAATTTGATCAGGAATTGTGACCTTGTTAAGAGCGCGATAGTCCACGTAAAATCATCAATTCCCATTCTTTTTTGAGAGCCAAAAGTATGGAACTAGAAATGGACTTGTGTCCTATATAATCCCTGCCCCAAGAATTTCCCCAACTAGTTTCTCAATCTCATCTTTTTGTACTTATGGATATCGGTAAGGTTGAACATTAATTGGGGTTATACCCTCCTTCAGTATGATGGCATGGTCATGGTTTCTAGTTGGAGGAAGGCCTTTGGGTTTTTGAAAAATATTTGCAAATTTTAGCAACCCTGACTACAAATTTAATGGACTATCTATGATAGTATTATCATCTACCACTCCTAAATTTCCTAGCTCTACCATAACTCCTTATTCCTTTTCCTTCAAGGCCTTAATCATAGCCTTTAATGGTACTCTTGATTTACACAAAGTGGCATCCCCCTGCAAGGTTACCAGCATCCCTCTAAGTCTAAATTCCATAGTTAAAGTATGTCAATCCACCTACATTTTCCCCAAGGTTCCCAGCCACTATATTCCAAGAATTACATAGAAACTCCCCAATTCAAGAGGAAAAAAATCTTTAATTATTTCAATATCTTAGAGAGTAAGAGCAGTCCTCTTGCAAACTCCTTTCCCCTTCACCGAGAGTCCCGTACCCATGGTAACCCCATAGTCCGTGGTGGTGCTTAAGGGTAACCTCATTCTCTTAATAAGATCAGTGGATATAAAATTGTGGGTAGCTCCACAATCGATAAGTACCACAACCTCTTGCTGTATAATATCTCTCTTCAACTTCATGGTCTTGGTGTTAGTCAATCCCACCATTGAGTTTAATGGTAATTCCACTACTCCCTCTACCTTAGGTGGTTCCTCCTCATTTTCATCAATGGGATCTTCCAACACCTCATCGTTAACTACTAACACTAAAAGCTCATGGTTCTTGCATCTATGACCCATATAATATTTTTCATGACATCGGTAACACAACCTCTTTTCCCTTTGGGCCCTCATTTATGAATCAGTGAGTCTTTTAAAAGTAAAATCAATCTTTAGGTACGATGCCTTATCTTGAATAGGGATAACTCGGTTCACCGTGGTTGTTATGTTTCACAAAGCTAAATCTTGGCTAATGCTGGTCCCTCTACTTCCTGGTTCATTGAGGAATTTCTAGACCTTCTCAGCATCACATTTCTCTCTTCCACTCTTTAAGCTAAATCCATGATTTGGCTAAGACCCGTAAGTTGCATCATTCTCACCTCTGATCTAATTTCTAGCTCAAGACCATTAATACAATATCCCTCCAAAATCTTATCAGGTATCTCACTTAAAAGGGGCAACCAGGAGCTCAAAATGTCTTCTGTATTCACGTACAAAACCTTGCTACTTCAAGGCTAAGAATTTCTCACATATAAACCTCTCCTGTGATGGCTAAAAACACTCAAGGACTAAGCATTTTAGCTTCCTTCAACTTCTCATAGCACGCCGGCTATCAATCCGTTGAAACCATACCAAATCATCTCCATCAAAGCTAACAACTGTAGTCTACGACCTTTTTGGGTCCATCATCTAGTTTATTTGGAAGAACCTCTTAGTTCTAAAATTCTAGCCATCTGGATTGTCCCCATTGAACAAAGGCATCTCCAGACATTGAGCTCGCTAGTCTGTGTGTGTCTCATGCTAGCAACAGCTATTGTGTTCGTCTCCCTCAAAAGTGGTGGCGTTCCTTTCAGTTAATGGCACTTCCACCATTGATCTCAGAATCAGAGTAGGGGGTTCTTGACGCTGTAACATGCAATCCATTTTTCCTATCAGAAGCTCCAAGTTCTTTTCCAGCATAGGAATTTTATGTAGGTCCTGTAAACACTAGATTTTGTCCAAACAAAAATAAAAAATAATAATAATAACAAAAAAATAAAAAATATATACATATAAAATTTGTGATAAAAAAAGAAAGATAAGAAAATTTTAAAAAATAAACAACAAAACAAAACAAAAAAGAAAAAAAAAAGGAAAAAGGAAAAAGGAAAAAGGAAAAAAAGGGTCTAAAAACCATTTACTTTTGGCAGCCCACTGAACCAAACAAAGTTGATCTAGCCCAATACCTTAACCAACCAAAGCCATATCCTTCAGAAGCCCAATCCACTAAGTTAATCCCCATACCCGATCCACAGGAAGCCATAACCAGATCCACCCTAAAATCCCTTCTGAATTCCTGTCATTTCCCCACAACCCCTTGATGCGCTGAACCCGTGCCTTTGCCATTCTCCCATTCTCCATGCAACCTTCACTTCTCCACAGAGCACCCTTCTAAGCCGTTGATCTCTCCCTCTCCACGAAACACTCCATCCTCATACCCACTGTCTCTCTGCAACGCATCACCCGGCACGCAACTCCGGTCTTGACTTCGTCAATCACCCCTCATCCCCTCTACTCACTATCACCGCTCACGCAACTTATTCTGTGTACCCACAATCATCCTCCTCGAAACCCCACGCCACCATGAGTAACGCAATAGCTGGAAATGGCTACAAAAAGACCACGAAGCTGCGAGAATCAGGCGGGAGAGTTTGACAGTTCTTGGGAAATTGGGGGGCCATAAAAGAAGAAGATAACCGAGAATCAAATAGGGGAATTTTTTTGAGGTCTGGAAGGGATTTTTTTGGGGAAGAATCAAATCTGGACGACGGATTAGAGAGCTGGAATCAGAGAAGAGATCGAAAGGGGGGAGAGAACGAAATGGCAGAGGTGAAATTGGTGAATCCAAGATTGTACAGGAGATCGAGGATGAATAAAAACGAGCTTGACTGAAGGATTCCTCATCAAAAAAGTCCTATTACGTTGAATCGTTCCAAAAGGTAGGGAGTTCAATGCATTTTCTGTCAGTCTCTATGAATTGGCGTTCTGGGTTTCATGAATTTGTGTCTGATATGTTGTGTTTTCAATTAACCTTCTAGGTTTGAAATATCAATTGGATGAATTTATTTCTGACTTTAATACTGTGAACATGCTGTATTATGATTCAGTTAGCATTCTGAGTTTCTAAATGCTAGTTGCTTGGATTTATTACGGATTCCATTGTTGGAAACAAGTGACGTTTTCAGAGGTGGTTCATTTGGGTAAGCGATTGGAACATTGATTTCCTGGTAGTTTGCTTGTCCAATGTAGGGAATGGTCTTTATTAGCTTCTCAAACTGGGTTAAGGTTAGAGTCAAGTGGGGATTGGTTCAAGTGGTATCCATTGTTGACACAGGGAGGCATTTGAGAGATATAGAGTGATTCAAACTTATAAATGGTGGGTTTTGGGCTAAGAATTCCCTCTGTGTACTGCTTGAGAGTTTGGATCCGGAATTACTCCCTTGGAGGCACAGTAATCTTCGGATGCCAGAATAGGTGGGATCCTATGAAATACAAAACCATTAAAATCAGTAAAGTTTGATCAAAATCACTTTGGCCTAAGCTAAGATTTAGTCACTTACCATTAAGTAATTTGTTTAGGGATGATCTGATCCTTCGGGGCATGTGCTACTATTAGGCAAACCGTGTTGGGCTAAAATAAATACCCTGCAAATATTCGTGCTGGCCAACTTGGACGATATTGATCATCGTTGGAACATATTGGGCTTATATGGTATAGGGATTCTTATGCTATGGGTAATTTTAAGAAAACTGATAAATCAGGGGGGTGCATAACTAAAAAAAAAAAGAAAAAAGAAAAAACCCACTTTAAATGACTTTTGCAAAAAGAGTTCAAGGCTCAATGTTTCCAAAAAGGCTCCAAAGGTCCAATTAATTTGAACTTTCGTAAGTGAGCTTCAAAGGTCCAATTCAAAATGGATTTTTTTTGGAAAGCAATGAATTTTCACAAAATGGGTTTCAAGGGCCCAATTTTATAGGAAGCCTTCAAAAGATTAAATTAAGGACTTAACTAATAAAAGGTTCCAATGGCCCAATAAGTTAGTTCCTAATTGGGTTCCTAAGACCCAATTGAATTATTTTCCAAAAGGGTTCAAGGCCCATGGGATTAATTTAAAAGTAAACCCCAAATTTTTTCCGAGTTAGATAGAAAAGGGATTAAAAAATAAGGCCTAATTAAAATAAGGGTTCGATTTTTTTAAGTCGGTTCATAAACTTGAATTTCGATCCCAAAGTTTTCATAGATGTGAATTTCAATCCTCAATACTTTCAAAAGTTCATAATTGATCTCGAATACTTTTCACAATTCAAGTTTGGACCCCAATCTTTTCAAAAATACTATTTTGACCTCAGGCTTGACGAAATTTCAAATTTCTCTGTTCTAAGGCTTTTAAAATGTTGTTGAAATTCAACACTAGGATTCTTTAAATCTCTCAAACATAACGTGGGGAAATACTCTCCCATTTTGTCAAGCTTTATGTGAAAATTCGTTTCCTATATTGTCTTTTTTTGCTTTAAACATTATGTGAAGAAATACTTTCCCATTTTGATTTAGCTTTAGTGGAAATTTATTTTTCCATAATGTCTTTATTTTCTCAAACATTATGTAGAGAATTAATCTCTTATTTTGTTTAACTCTATGTGGAAGCCTAATTTCCCATATTGTCTTAATCATTCCTAGGCAAATTCTTATCAAATTATTCGAACTACGTGAACCTTGATCCCTTAAGGGTACGTAGGCACTTACACAGTAAGATATGTCCAATTTTTATACTTCTTTATTTTTCTTAAAATTAAAATAATACAAAAGGGTAATTCAAACAATAATAAAATTTAAGCACAAACGATTTAGGGTAACCATCCTTAGGGATGGGCGCTGTGGGCTGCCTAACACCTTCCCCACACGTAATTAGACTCCCGAACCTATCCTCTGATTTCGAGGGCTAGTTTTTGGATTTTAAAAGGATCCCAATTATCCTTATAATTAATTCGTGGCGACTCCAATTTTTATCTCTTAATTTTTCCCTTTTATCGCCTTGAGATCTTGACGGTGCAATTTTTCCCATCCGTCACGTTGTGACAAGTCCTATTTGATTGATTCAAAATGCTTATGGATGGTCTCCTTTACTGCTCCCATCTACTTCTTTATCACTCCCGCCATTCCTCTACCTTCTTTCCAACCATCTTCTTGTATCCAATGCTCTGATACCACTTTCATAAAACACACCTAAACCAATACAATAACAGCACTCGAATTCACCCCAACTAACACCAGAAATGAGATAAAATGTTGAACTGATATTATTCAATCCAAAAAAATAGAACACAAGCTGGTGAGCATTAGAGAGACTTACCCCTCTCCCACAACAAACCAAAATACAACCTGCAAAAACACTAGGGCTCAACCCCCACAAAAGACAAAGACACCAAAACAACAACAACATTAAAGACTCAACCACCAACAACCTAGCCTACCCTAAAACAAAACAAATAGCTCCTGATGGCAGCATAGCAGCTAAAACATTAAAGGCAAATTTAAAACCAATAACTTAAGTGCTCCCCTGCTCCAGCTATTTTCCATGTCTAGCATAGGTAAACCTTATAGAAGGTTTATCACATTGCTGGCATTTTACTGTTTAGGATTTCTGTCTAAAGCAAAATGTGTTAGTATGTTAAATATGGATTAATCTTTGTGGAATTTCCCTACTGGCTGAGGTAGCTTGAGAAACTTGATGATTTATTTTTATGAAAAGTTGGTATAGTTTCAATTTATGACTATAGTATAAAAATTTAAAAAGATAGATCATAATTGCTTTAGAGAATGTTATAGTGAACCTTCTCCCTCCTAAGTTGTTTAACTATGTCAAGATTTACATCCTATATTTTGTAAAATCTGTCTCTGATAATACAGTAACTAAGGAATGGAAAATGTGAGTCTCAACGATTTGATTTGCTGCAATACTCAATGGTCATTAGTACTACTCAATCGTTGATGAACTCTGGGTTATTCTAAATTACACTCCACAATGATTTATTGTGTCACGAAGTTATTAATTTTGGTTTATGATAAATTAATGATAAAAAAAATAGGTTGTACAAAATCATCATCATGTTTCTTTTAATTTTGAATGAACAGTGAAATTGAATTAATGCTATATCTTGGTGACTATGCTGTGTCCTTAGTGAGATAGTGACCCTTGTTGCCTCTTTTGTATTATTGTATGTCTAGCAAGATATGCTGTTGCCATACTTTTTAGTGATGTATAAATGAATTAAAAAATAAGTTGTAGGATCAATAACTGCCTTGTTTGGTTAATTTCCTTCATTTCCACTTAATGACTTCTTAAAGTCTGCTGATGCTCGTAATTATGCTTCTATGTAGGAAATATAGCCTGGGACTGAATGATCTTCATAGGTTACATTTCTCACACAGATAAACTTTTTTTTTTTGCCAAATCTGAACTAAATTTGATTAGTGGGTTTCACATTTGATTAGTAGTTGTCTATATAATTATATCAGTAAGATGTGTTTGAACAGTTGGTCAAAAGCTCCCTCTTATTATTATTATTATTATTACTCCTTTTTTTTTTATTAACTTACTCTTGAACATTTGAATCACCAGTAGGAAATCTAATATATTGAATTCATTTGATTTATGTTTCTTTTGTCTTCTGCACTTAATTGATGTAAAAATCTAGTGACACTACATGGTGAGGGAGCCCTTTAAATCTTATGAGCTATTTAGTACACTAATATCTTGGATACCATAGTCATGCGATATCACCCAAAATCACTACAAAAAAATGGCAATTTAAGGTAAAATTAGAGGAGGAATAAATTCCGTCTCAGAACATGGCATCGCAAATTAATTAGAGATGGATATTAAATCCGCCTCCAATTTGAGGCGGATATTTTCTATCTCAAAATGAAAAAAATTCAGCTGCTAACTTAGAAGCAGAAATAATCCACCTCTAATTCTCCCTTTAATTTAAAAAGAAAAAATATATATATATATATATACATATATATATATATATATATATAGAGAGAGAGAGAGAGAGAGAGAGAGAGAGAGAGAGAGAGAGAGAGATAAGATAAGGTATTCATTCATCAAAACACCATAAAGAAGAATACAAAAATTTAATGAAACTGAAAACAGGGAAAAGAACAAATCAAACATTAGTCTCTCTCTTGTACATCATGTTATCAAGCAATGTCTGCAATAGAAGGCAATGATAAAATCACCTGAATTTTTTTATAAACTTTTTTCAAAATTTTAAAAATCACCTGAAAAAAATTAGGTGTTTACAAATAGTCTCATCTGAACTGTTATTAAAAAACTGCCCATACAAATTATACAATTCACCATCCACATATCAATAAGCTAAACTATATTAGTTTGAAAAGCACAAAAAGAAGAAAATCTACAAGGCAACCTCTACAAACTGTGACTGTCGCAGATTGAACATAAATTGAGGGAGCAATGAAAACGATGAGTTAATGTAAGCTATAATGGATAATCCTTACGTTAGTCACCAAATTTAGAGCATAGATGAATGAGGCATCGATCTAACTACCGTGGGGCATCAAAAGTTTCTTGGCAACAAAAATTGATGCTCAGCAGGGCAACTTGGATATAAAAGTCAGAAAGTTACAAAAATTTAACCATCAGTAATACATGTCCAATGAGGGCATAAGAAAATGTTATTTGTAGCACATATAAGCAAAATAATACTAAATTAACATAATATGCTCTTGAATAGACAGGGAAGTTTTGTACATCCACTACAGAAAAAGTGAGAAAAGGTCAAAGTCAAATCTCCAAACTCATTCACTCAAATTTTTTCATAAAGTCAAAAAAGACAAATTAAGGGCCTGATTGGGCGTTTTGAGGAGAGTAGGGCGAAGTGGGAAGAGGGTAAGTTACCAATCCGGATGTTTACAATAGTCATTAATGGAATGTGGTGATTCTTTTCCAATATGTTTTCCTAAAGTGCCTACTGAAGACAAATAATGAAACCATAAATCTAGCGTACAGATTTGGACTTCACTATCTAATGAAAGCAGTGGACCTTTAATGACTTCAGTAAACAGAGTACCAAGGAATGACCCCTTTGTTCCATCCTGTGTTTCTTTAGAGTGACATCCTCCAGCGAAATTCATGCTACTAGCGTCATATGCACATGCCTATGTGAACAAATGTCTTTGAGCCAACACAGCCAAAAGTGCTAATCAAGGATAATATAACTGTTAGTCAAAATCAGATAATACTGGAAATGGTGGTGAATTAGTGAGAGTTTATAACTAAGAAGAAATAAATTTTCTATGTTATATCCTGATATCTACCAGACAATTGAATGATTATCATTAATTACAGGTTTTGAAGCCAAAAATCTAGGGGGTCAGCAAATAGGAAGTAAATGGACGCTGTGGCTATTATTGGAGATAATGTCAGAAAATTGACCTTCTTATTAATATTCACATTGTAAAATTGGCCATAAAAAGTGACACTGTCAAAAAGTTGCAACCCCTAAGGCAGGAAATAACAAGTCTTTTATGTGATAGTATCTTTGTACCTATGAGACAAATCAGAAATCTATTTTTGTAAAAGCCTCTTTGTGTCACATCTTACTACCTATCCAAATAGGCTTTGCAGAAGGTATAAGAAGCCAAAGATGAAATTACAAGTTTTCACTTCAACAAACAAAAATTGAGAATTTGAGTCAGACCAACACAATTCAAGCGGACATCATCATTTTGAGTCTTCATCAGGGCATCACCTAACAAGTACAAGAGCAGTGGACAAGAAGAAATTAAAGTATCACTTTCATCTCCCTCTGCTGATGTGCTCTGGAAATAAGATACTTTGTAGAGGACAAAAAGGATTTCCCCATGGGATCTCCTCACTGCACTAATGAAGTTAAGGACTTATATGTGTGAAATCAATAAGAAATGCAACAAAAAGTTGACATCATCCTTTTTTTTTATCTCAGTAGTTGAAGGCCTATAACAAGATTGGAAATGAGGCTACATATATATTTGCTATGAGCATAGGGATCATCCTTTGGACAATTTGGAAGAACCCTTAAGTAGTGGAGCAGTACATTCAGAACAATAGAAATAGTCCATTAAGTATTGTGTATTTAGTGTTAGACCCTAGATATTTAAGACCTACTCCAGATAATATAAGGGTAAATTAGTCTTTAGCCACCCAGTCCATGTGGTAAATAACCTTGATGATCAGCAAATCGACAAGGAAAGAGAGGGAAATGGTGTGTTGGCTGGCAACGAGAAACACGAAAAAGTTGATTATATGCTAGAGGGTGGAGAGAGAATACCATGCCGAGTTTTTGAGTGTCCTGGGGAGACTAACATCCCTTATCACTAATGTGGCCTAGCCTTGGTTGGGATTTGTGTTCTTCTCTGTGCTGGTGTATTTGTGAGGGAGCTCTGAGGAATTTCCTTTCTGTTTATGTGTGCATTGCTTTTAGTGTGTGGTTTGCTTAATTTCCATAGTTATAGCTACTGTTTCTGTGTAATTCCTGTGTGTTCAACATACTGTTATCAATATATCCATATTTTCTTGGTTCCTTGTTGGTGCATTTTCTGTTTAAAGGCTTGGGTCCTAACAGTTAGTCACAAATTAATTAGTAAAGAATAAATGGCAATGCAAACTTAGGGATCTATGTATCTCAACACTGATTTCCTGCTCAAGTCTCACACATGTGGCCAAGTCCCTGTTAGTAATCCATGTGTGCATTTGTGAATGTAAAAGAACAATTTATGGAGAGCTGCAAGGATTTAAATACTAATATCAAGTTTCAAGAAGTAAAATTTAAACATTAATTTAAGGAAAAAGCAGAGTTATTCATTATTAATCCCAAAGATATTATGCATGAAAAAAAATACATAGAAACAAGAACGCAAGTGTTTCATGTATACGAGTATGACAAGTATATATGTATGTTATGCATGCTAGCCTATTCTATTGTATATAAAGTAAATATGCAAGACCTAAGATGCAGTACATATTCCTATGGCTTTTCTAAGATTCTCAAACCTACTACTATCAAAAGGTTTAGTGAAGATGTCAGCCAATTGGTTCTCAGTAGGGACATACTTAAGAGTAATCACATAGGTCTCCACTAAATCTCAAATAAAGTGATGCCTAATTTCTATATGTTTGATCCTAGAATGTTGAACATGACTTTTGGAAATATTTATAGCACTAGTGTTATCACATAACACTCTCATGTTATCATGTTTGATGCCAAAGTCACTCAACATTTACTTCATTCAGAGCAATTGGGTGCAACAACTTCTAGCAGCTATATATTTAGCTTTAGTCATGGATAGTGAGATGAAATTCTATTTCTTACTCATCGAAGTCACAAGATTAGAACCTACATAAAAGGATCCACTAGATGTGTTTTTCCAATCATATGCATTGCTTGCTCAATCAGCATCAAAATAAGCTACAAAAGCAAGATTATAATTTATCTTTAGTCTGTACTATAACTATTTGAGGAAATGCATTCATGGGAGTTATGGACCCAAGGCGTATTATATAATATCAATAATTAAAGTGACATGCACACATTAAACAAGTTAAATAATATTAATTTAAGAAAAAATTGATAAATATATCTGATACTAAAGAGAAAGAGAGAAGAAAGTGGAAACTAAATATTAGTACACCAAAAAGAAATAAATAAAATTTAAATTAATTAATCATAATTATAACTTGTTTGTAATTAACTTATTAGTGATTTTAGTACTTTGTTTTAAAGTCACATGGTTTGTTATTAGCTCTTTGTAATCAACCAGAAATTTGATTAGCTAATCAATACCTTTATTTATGTGAATGTTGTCACTTAGCTATAATTGAAGCTATTAATATCAATATTATGAATCTCACTCAACATCCTCAAACTCATAGACCAATCTCTTAGTTATAGATCCATCCTTATTATTCCCCTCAATGTCCCTAATACAAAGTTTTGCAATAATGTCTACAAAATCCAATATGGGTATTTTGTTGTGTTAAAGGTTTAAAGTTTATGGAGTACCATTTAGTTTTAAAGTTGCTATAGCCTTACTTAAGATAGGTTCTCTATATCTTAAGTTTAGTAACACTTAGATATATTTAAGACTCAAGGTTACTAGTTTAAACACAATCATAAAAAAATGAGTAAAAAAAAATAAACGTTTACTTAAAAATTGATTGGAGTTCTACATTCTGGTATGTCAAGTGCTGGAGGTTTTGGGCCCTTGAGGAAGGGTAAGGGGTAGGCCGTAGGTCAGCCTTTTGACATTGTGCTAGTATTCAATCCCACCCGATGATGCCGGCATAGTCACCAACACCTTCTGCGACACCAGATCTAGTATAGCTTCTGAAGGCACAGCTACCCCAAACCATCATCCTCCACTACTATAAGGTATTTACAGGTGAGTTCTCATGTCTCATACTCTCCCTCCCCTGTCTCCAAATCATCCGACAGGTACTTATGGATATGGCCATATGGGAAAAGAGTGTAAGTACACTTATCATCCTCTGTACTTGATTTTCATGATTATTAACTCTAATTCTACTATTTCTCTTTAAGATAAAGTGTATTTGGGATCCCCAAGATGAAAGGGACATCTATATCATGTGCTCTGACAACATGCAAGCACGGTCATAGACATACGGATTGGGAAGACCAAGGGCGAGTGATTAAGTCCAAACATCTTGGCCTAGTTGAGGGATGCTTGGGACTCCCTAGAGTTCAAGGCAGCCTCAGAGGAGAATAAGAAGAACTACTTGATAGATCAGGACGGTTATTACTATCAAGGCAGATCCATCACAGTCTTTGAACATAAGAGGAAGCTGGTCAGTTTTTAATTACTTATAACTTTAATTAATTGTACTTATTACTTTTTTATTATTCTAATCCTTTAATTCTTTGTTTGTAGACAAAGGGGTTTAGGAGGGAGCTTAACGCTCTTGAGGTCTTCTGTTATCTATAGTACAACGAGACCAAAGTTTGGGTACATTCACAAGTTGAGGCCACTTAAAGTTCATTAAATTTTCATATTATACGTATCCCTTTATGTTTGAATTAACTTCTCACTAATTATAATTTAACTCATGCATAATTCTTTTGAAGAGCCTAGGGCTCAAACTCAGTCCTCCTCTTCTTCCATCAAAAACAATTGTTTGTGATTGGATGTTGTCGATGGGAAAAGTAAGAAGGGCGCATTTATGGGATGGGGTCTAAGGCTGGCATGGTGGACTCAACTCCATCAACCTAGCCACCATAGCCCACTCAGAATCCCCAAGTCTCGATGTTCACTGACCAGGGGATGGCCCTCAGATAGCAGTTGAAGGAGCCCATGAATTTGTTGAAGTAGTTGTCTGAGATAGTCATTGTCAATGTTGCGCCTCCCCTACCCTCGACCCCTGGTATTGATGCTAATGACTGTGATGATGTGTCAAGTGATAACATTTGATGTATTTTTTCACATAATAGCATTACATTTAATGTAATTTATATACATTTTTTAGTCTACTTAATAATATATTCAATTTAATCCACTTGGCTCTTTTTTTTTTTAGGTTGTTTTTCAAAGTTTACAAGTTAATGGATAAGCCTAAAAATGAATTATACATTAGCAGTCAATGGTCAGTTTTTGCGAAAGTTCTCATGGGTAGTGTCTGTGAGAAATTATTTAAGAATCCTTTTTTTGACAATTTTCTCGTGAATTTTCTAACAGCCACAGTCCATAAAAAAAACTATTCACATTTTTTTTTTTACAATTTGCTTGTAGAATTTCTCGTGGCCACAATCCGTAAGAAACAATTCAAAAAAAAAAATTTGGGGAATTTCTTCGCAGAATTTCTCTCGAGCTCGGGTTCGTGTGAAATTTATCATGGCCTTAAATCCATGAGAACCTTTGCGAGAGAGTCGTGAGAATTGGTCATGAATTCATCACTTTTCTCTCATAGTTTATTGGCACTTCTCACAGAATATGTCTGTAAGAAAGCTCCTCACAACTCACTTCATTTAAGAAAAATTCCAAGAAGAAAATTTCTCACAGATGTCATTCTAGGATTTTTCTAATTGCCATAAAGCCGGAAGGTATGCATTCTTGATGCTACCCATAGTGTAGGGTTTCTGTATTTTGATATACCCATAGTGATTTTCATTGGGAAAAATGGTTTTTGTTTTTGTTTTGCTTATCAATGAGATTTGCCCTAATTTTATTTTGTTGATAAAATTTGAAATTCCTCTTTGTCTTAATCAACAAAATAAAATTAGGGCAACTAGCAAATAGCAATGCCATTGAGGAAACCCAATGCCATTGAGAAATCCCAAAATAAAATTAGGGCAAATGTCTTTGATAAGCAAAACAACAAAAACCAATTTTCCCAATGAAAATCACTCGTTATATCAAAATATAGTAACCCTACACTTTGGGTAGCGTCAAGAATGCATACGTTCCTTGCTAAACCGGTATAGTTGCTAATGGTACTCATTTTTTCATGTGAAGAGTACGGAAGAAACCCACAACCATGATACTTCTCTCGAGCGTTGCAAGGAGGGATTCTTAGTGGGTCATCAATGGAAGAACACTCTCGAGTGGGAGTTGTTTTTTAGAGGGAAAATGGTGATAGTGAGTGGGAAATGACAGGTAGAATGGGGTTATATGGAATTTATTATTTCAATAGTTATTTTATAATATTTTAATTTTTCAATTCTCCAGTTTCTTTTTAAATTGGGAGAAATGATCATTAAGTGTAATAGCCACTAATTTCATGCTGTGGCAAGTGGATCACGTGTAAAACATGATGTAAGGGTTGAATTTCCATTTTGTAATGGTTCAAGGATATGTTTTTTAGATTTTATAGTTGAGGATGGCAATTTGCAAATGAGTGATGGTTCAGGGATCAGTGCATTTTCTCTTGTAATATTGCTCCATTGTTAGTTTCTATTTGCAGACATTCCTTTCCTTTCAAGAACAAAATTTTCTAGGTTACTTTTGTGGTTAATTATTTTCATACTCATTCATTTTAATTTTTAATTGCAATGAATAGTAATAATAAAGGTTCATCTTTCTGAAATATATATGTGTATAATGAAGAAATGGTCAAATTTTCTCCAACACAAAATCTGTGTGTTGGAACTTTAGTTTTTTTTTTTTAATTATGGTCTTTTTTTTCCTGTTGTTACTCATTTTTGTTATTATCAATCTAAAATCGTCTTTTAATTTAAACTTGCATTCCATGATTGCAGAGTAAATAATCAAGAAGTATATGATAAAATATTCTTATGGCATGATTACTGAAAGAACAATAAAAAGGATGAATTACTGTTTACCTTATTGTGGTTTGGTACAAAATTACTTGTGTTCCTCTATAATACAAAACTAGTGGTAAATTTATACGTTGCACGAAAATTTACTAATACTTATTTATATAAATATTTGAATAATTTATAATGATAATTAGATTATATTATTTTTATTAATAGATGTAAAAATTATACAATAAATTTAAGACATAAAAAATGAAAGTATGAATTTTAATAATATTTATATTGAAATTTTTGTAGGTACAGTTGAAGGAAAAGCTTACAATGCCACCGCGACCGTATCTCACAAGGCCCCACCTCTACTGAGTCCCACTTCTTGAAATGGGCCCCTCTCTTATGTAATAGACACACTCAAGTAGATGCACCGTACTGAAAAATTATTCGGTAGTTGAATGTATTTATTTTATGCAATTTCAAGACACATATGACCAACTATTACATTACAGATAAATAAACAGTAATTGAAAATAGAAAAAGTAAAAATAAAAGAGATAATTAAGAAAATAACTAAATAGATTAGTAACAGTCAATTAATAAGTTAAAAAAAAGCAGGTATTAGGAGTAACATTATAATATGATAGATGGAAGGTTAATGCCGAGGTGAAAATTAGTTGTGAGCTGTTTTTACAGTTATCATTCAATTAGAAATGGTTTAGCTTCTAATTAGTTAGCTTCTGGTTAGTTGTTAAACATTTTGTTAGCTTAGCTTCATGAACTCAAATGTATAAATAGAATGTTGCCTTTACTATTCAGATGTTAAGTAATAATATCAGAATACTCCATTGTTTTCATTCATTTCTTTCGATTTCTACTTGAAAATTAGCAATTAACAATATGCACTTTCAGTACGTACCACAAAATTTTACCTTACAAATAACTAGAAAATAAAAGAAATAAAAAGCATAAACAAAAGATAACTAAAGAACAATTAAAGTTCAATTAATTAGAAAAGATAAAAAAAAAAGTAGTATCCACTTAATGTATTTTCTTCATGTATCATCAAATAGAATGTGTATAACTTTAGCATATAATTAACTACATAAACAACACTATATACATGAACTACAAGATTTAAGATGTACATAATCAAAATTTGAACCTTAACATCTAGAAAATAACAAATTATTGTTTTCAAACTTCCCCATAATTTGAAGTTTTTTTCATATCTCAAAATACATGTGATTGGATGCCATCTACCTTACTGTCACATATTTCACTCAAAATGCTTAACTCAATTCTTTTCTTTTACTATTCTTTTTAGCGTATATGTCTTCTTAGTCTTCTTTTTCTATGCTCTAATATCACCTCGTTGAAAAATAGGCACATGAAGTAAAATTAGAATGCATACCCAACTTGTATATATAGTATAGATGTATCATTTACTCCTTTTGTGTTTTGTTCCATTGTTTTTCTAACTATCCTATGGTATTTTTTTCCTTAATTTAAATAAAACTAATCACATAAAATTAAAATGATGAACAGCTGCATTGTCAAAAGTTGTTTCATTTATAATTTGAATAATTTTATAATGTTTTGAGGTAATTACTAAGTTTAAATTGACATTTAAAAATTGAAATGATCAGTTAATCTGAAATAAATTTAGAGTACTATAAAACTATACAATATATAAATTAAATAGAATTTTAACAATAAAAATGTTCATCGATTTAAAATTTACATAATTATTTATTTTAAAATTTAAATAAAAAAATATCACAAGATAGTTAAACAATAACTAAACAAATTACAATAGGCTTAAATAATACACTTGAAATCACTTGGATACACTGATATTAGACTAAATTACAAGGGGATAAATTGTTGCTAAAAGAAAAAAAAAACTGAACACAGTTGCAAAGAAAAGTGAATGGTGGAATTGAAGTTAATATCCAGAACTGGCTGATGGTTGAATAGTTGGTGACGCGGTTGCAACTTGCAAGTGACAACATATCAATTACAATGAGGCTCACGAGAAATTCTTATAGATAGATCAAATTAATGGGAAATAGATATGAGAACATATTGAATATATTTTTATTAGCTTAATTTACTTTTTATATTTCCTTTTAGATAAGATATTATAGGACTTTGATTATATATAATCTATTAAAATATATAAATTTGAAGGTAGTTGTTATTCTACTCATGAGTAGTAATATTTTATGAAAGATTGTTAATTTTTATAATTTATAATTTTTTATAATTTTTTTAAGAAATAATTTTAAAAAATTAAAAAAAAACTTTACAACCCAAGTATTTGAAAATAAATTAAAAAAAGTAAAAAAAAATCAACTTTTCTTGCTTTTTTTATTTTTTTCAAAATTTTTTAAAATTATTTCTTAAAATAAAATAAAAAAAACCTCCATCGACATGCATGATCAACTCTAATATTATTATACCCAGACCTAGTGGGTTTGATGAAGGGACAATTAATGTTGTGATTTAAAATGTAATTAACTATAATAATTATTCAAAAAAAGATTGTTAAGATTATAAAATTAGAAAAGCTTAACATAAATAATTGAAGTGAAGCAAGATATCACACTTTATCGAAAATGGATCCAGTGTAGTTGTAAGATGGTCATTGAATGACACACCCATGTGAAGAAACAGGTTATATGACATTTATCCTAACTGCCCACACTTTACCAAACCTGCAATTATGAACTTTCTTTTGCTTTTTTTTATGTATTCATTTAGCTCCTACAGGTTCCAATTCGTAACCGTCAGTCTTAAAATGGACGACTTGGTACTACTGAGCTGACTGTTAGTTAATTTTAGTTGTTTTTCTTCCTTGTCTTTGCCAGTGGGTCGTTCCTTTCTTCATTACCCGTTTGTATATGTATTCATCTATGTCTCTGCTTTAGTTTTCATCAAATTAATGAACACTTTTGCCGCTGCGCTGGGGAGGGAAGAGCAGAATCACAATATATATATTCATGCTGAAACAGGTACTTTCTTCAGATCCATAACCTCCCAGTTATGTTTCTGTAACTAACTGTCAAATTATACAGATTTGATCAAGTTTTGAGTTTTCCTGGCCAAATTTAAAAAAGACAGAAAAGAGCATATTGCAAAAGATTTTATCAGTTTATGCAGCAGATATCTTAATATGCTTATGCACGTGTCCACTGGAGGAAACAAGAAGGAAGAAAATCTACAGATTCTTGATACGGATACTCCCTTAAAACTTTAACAGGTGCGCCCTCCATATCAACAGGAATATATGTCTCGGAAAGAAATTTAATATTATCTCTTATATACTTATTAGCTCTTCTTTTTAAATCTCTATATTGCTTAAGGAATGCAAGACTCTCAAGATATTTCCTTGGTTGTAATAGGTAATAATAATACACCGGATTTGGTTATATAATTATTATTTTTTATATGTGACATAAAAAATTACACTTCAAACTTTCTTTCTGCAAATTCTATATAAGTTTTTGAGTAAATTGCCACTTATAAGACTTTTAACCTATACTCACACCCCTTTATTTTTAATTTATTTAAAAAAATTATTAATAAAATTGTTTTGGATTTTCTGTGAATTGTGTTCCTGAAAATCTTATTCTCAAGAATCTTAAAATGTGTTTAGTTAGTCTTGCAAATTTCGAAGAATGTTTGACATTTTTTTAGGAATATTACATTTTCAAGTTTGGTTCAAAAATTGATTTAAAAATTTAGGTGATTTTTATAAAAATACTCTTATATAGATTTTACTATTGTGAGACCCACATATAATATGCCATATGAAAAAAAAAATCATTTTTTCATACTTATATAGAGAAAACTTAAAATTTATATTTATATTACAATTTTTAATATTAAATATTCTTAACTTGTTATTATCAAATTTATCTATATATAGCATTTCAAAATACATTTTGAGATTCATATTTTATTTTTCAATTTATAGTTTAATTAATGAATTATAAAAATATGAATTTCCAAATGTACTTAACCTTATAAAACTTACTTTTAAAAAGTCAAGTCTTTATAAAATTGCCTTATCAAAATTTGTTTGGATTTGTTGAAATTGCAAATAATGAGAAGAAATAAAAATTAAGCTTTGATTTAGATGTGATAAGTGACGGACTTAATTAAAATAAATAAAAACAATTATAAATTCTTAAAGTATGAAAACTTATTTAAAATTTAATTATAAGAATTAGATTGTAGTTTTGATATAATAAGTGACTATTTATCATGCGTTTAAGCTATTTGTCACATCATTAATAAATATAAGGTCAACGCGTATAGATCACTAATATTAAGGATCCATATATTAAAAAAAAAAACCTAACAATTCAATTATACAGAGAAAAAACAAACCCTTTTTTTCAAGAGATTGTAAGAGAAATGGTATGTAATGTACCATTACTCTTAAATACTCTTAACAAGTGTCAAGTGTGTAGCCAATATCACAAGAAACATGGCTTATACTATTCTGACGAAATGGGTTTGAAGAGAAAAGTTGTGAATCTCAAGATGTATTTATCCATAAATAAAATGTAAATGTGAATCTCAAAAAAATAAAATATGAATACCAAAATGTATTGGGAGAGTGGGTCCGTGAGAAATTTGGCTGAAATCTTATCCTAGGAATTCTACAGTTTGTTTGTTTTGATTTTTAAAAATAATTTTTTTTATTTTTTTTTCTGCGAGAATAAAAAAATTCGTTTGGATAACTGTTTTCATCAGTTGTTTTTAAAAACTGTTTTCCAAAAACAGTAACTAGAAAATAAAAAAACAAAAATAATTTTTTTATATTTTGGCTTGTTTTTGTCATCTGTTTTCTAAATAACATAAAAAAACACTGATGAAAAATATTTTTACTTAAACAAGTTTTTTATTTTTTTGTTCTATAAAATTATTTTTTAAAGTTATTTTCAAAAATTATTTTTAAAAATAATAAAACAAAAACCGTTCCAAACAGCCCCTAATTTCCTTGGATTTTTTTAAAGTCTTCTACCTAACATAAAATTCTACTTTTCTAAGTTGTGATTATTTCAATTTATTGTACCAAACACTCCCTAAATAAATTTTTTCTCTTAATAAATAAACTAATTTTATGTACCACAAATCTTTGAGTAAATTTATGTATTAATCTTACAAAAATATCACTTTTCTCAATTGAGTCCTCCAAAATTAAACTCTCTCAATTTAGTGTTGTAAAAATCATTTAATATCATCCATCAGTTACTTAAATAATAAAAAACTATCAAAATTATAGACATATACAAGAGATATATAGTAGAAATAAGTGTAAAAGATCTAAAATCTCTATTAGTCCATATTGATAATTTTGTTAGTTCTTTGTTAATCAAGTTAAAAAATAATGAAATTTAAGTGAGATTTATTTTTAAAAAAATAAATTGAGAATGTTTAACTTTGAGTGATTCAATTGAAAAAAATAATATCTTCGAATGATCAAAATATTAATTTAATCAATTATTAAAATGGCTCAACACTTTTAAAAATTTTATAATAAGAGTGGATAAATATTTTAAAATTTGACGAGGTGTGAGTACAGATATTTTATAAACTTAAAAGAAAGTTTTAAAATAAATTAAAATTAGAGGTGCTATGTGCATATTTCTTCTATTTGATGTCTTTGGTACATGTGTGTTTTTAAATAAAAAAAAAACAATAAGGTAAGGCCTTGCCATTTCGACAAAATACTTAAACCTAAGTTCTATAGCTTTGAGTTCAGTATCCTAATCATTATTTTTTTACCCCCAAAGGGAAAGATTCTTCCCTTTTTGATCGGTTGGGGGTGAGGAGGGATTCAAACCCTCGACACCATGGTTCATAGCCACGTACTTTAATGCTCTGAGCCACAAGATTCACCCCGTCTCTAGTGAATTTGTTTTTCAGAGTACCCTAAAAAAAAGGAACATTTCCTCTCCCCAACCATTTCGACTTAAGAATATGTGAAAGCGTGCATTCCAAGTGGGAGAGAAAATTTTTTATAATTAAGGTTTTGAGTAAAACAAACTTTTCGTTTTTCATTCTTATTAGTTTTCTGGCACCACATTGGAAATTGAAATATTACCACAACGGACATTAAAATGTTTACGCTATCACTAATTTTTCCAAGTTTTTTTATTAAAATATTTTTTAAATCTATATATAACACATAATATGATTATGCTGCATTCATTCATGCTTCTAGTTTCATGAGAAATTTTTTTCTCTCAAATCCTAAATTTGTTTAAATTAAAATGTTCATATTTTAGGATTCATTGAACTTAAAATTTTAGTATTATAGTAAATTTTCATTTTAAGATTTAAAAGATGTATATTAAAGCTGTATCATATACTAACACGGTTAAGAAACGACTAAGTTACCGCCCCAAGTTTGGGGCGGTAGCCCTGCAGCCTCAAATGCTTTTTTTATTTTTTTAATTATTTTTTTTATTTTTTTTACTTTTTAATATTAAT
>JASKGM010030086.1:0-25987 GCA_034509205.1 Ceratonia siliqua | reverse complement strand
TGTTCTTCAGCCATTGAAGACTAACTTCACACAAAACAAGTAAGTAGCACCCAAAGATATCAAAAATACTCAAAAAATGTACCAATCACGCCAAATTCCGCCAAAATCAGATTACCCAAGTGAGATAATACCAAATTCGGACTACCCAAGGTCAAATCACTTAAAAAACGGCCATCTACAGTAAAATACCCTCTGAAAAATGCCGATAACCACTGTTCACAGCCGTTCATCCACCGGAAACGTGGTTCAGCTGCCGAAAAACCACCGAGCAGCTACCACAACGCAAAATCCGGCCAGATAACGTCCAAAACGGAGTCCTACGCGCGCTGTTCACTCAGTTCGCGCACATCCCTGTTCCTCGGCGCGTGGCCGGCGTCGGCGAAGGCAGAGGTGACCGGCGACGAGGGTTATGGTCGCCGGTCAATGGGCAAGCCGTCGGTGCCGGCAGTGAGAGGAGGTGAGCTGATTGAGAGGAGAAATTTGGGATTTGGGAAATTAGGGTTTGAAATTGGGGATTTTTTTTTTTTTCAGAATTGGGGATTTCTAAAATTAGGGTTTCTAAATTTTGGGAATTTTGGAAATTTCAAGGTTTCAGAAATTAGGCTCTGATACCATGTTGAAAGGAAAGAGAAATAATGGAACACCATGTCCTATTAGACAGGTGATCATGTATATATATAGGGAAAGGAAATACAGTTTAATAGAAATGCTGAGACTAAAAGACTAAAGACTAAAATACCCTTACTAACATAGCTTAGACTACTAACATATCTTAGACACTCTTAACAGATGTCAAAAATGCCTTTCTCCATGGTGACTTACTGGAAGAGAGACATATGGAGCAACCCCCTTTGTTTGTTGCTCTGGGGAGTATGGTCAAGTGTGCAAGCTGAAGAAGTTGCCTTTGTTTGTTGCTCTGGGGAGTATGGTCAAGTGTGCAAGCTGAAGAAGTTGTTATATGGATTGAAACCGTGTGATTCACCAATCTGTCCCAGTGTTAATATGGGAAGTGATGATGGTGATCTATTAGAGAACCTAGAAAGCTATAGGAGACTGGTTGGAAAACTGAACTACCTTACAGTTACTCTTCCTGACATTGTGTTTCCTGTGAGTGTTGTTAGCCAGTTTATGTCTTCACCTAACTCAACTCATTGGAAGGCAGTTGTTCGTATCCTTAAGTACTTGAAAGGTGCTCTTGGCTGTGGTATAATCTATAAGAATCGTGGCCATCAAAGAGTGGTGGGTTATTTAGATGTTGATTGGGCTGGTTCATGTGTTGATCACAACTAAACTATAGGGGATTGTGTTTGTAGTGGGAAATTTCATTTCTTGGAAGAGTAAGAAACAAGATGTTGTGCCTCGATCTACTGCAGAATTTGAATATCGTGCTATGGCCCAATTCACTTGTGAACTGATATGGATACGTCACTTACTTGGTGAGCTAGGAGTCAGACAACCTAAGTGCATGGAGGTATTATGTGACAACCAATCAATCCTCCATATTGCTTCCAATCCTGTGTTTCATGAAAGAACAAAACACATAGAAGTTGAATGTCACTTTGTTCAAGAGAAACTTCAACAAGACATCATCTCCACCAAGCATGTCCATATTGGTGAACAATTAGCGGATATTTTCACTAAAGCTCTTGTCAAAGGTTAGGGTTGAATATATTTTTAACAAGCTGGGCATAATTAATATTTATGTTCCAGCGTGAGAGAGAGTGTTAGTGTGTAAGGACCTAGTTGTCTATCTATCTCCACCTTTAGCAAGGGCAAAACTGTCCTATGATATTTGTAATTGCTTCCCTGATGTATATAGATTGTGGCTGGCCCTAAGAAGGTGTTCATGGCTTTTACTCTCTTCTCTCTATCTCTGTTCTTCATCTCCTTTCCTTTCCTTAGATTACAATTCTTAGCTGCTGTAACACTCCTTTTTTGTAATAGAAGTTAATTTTTTGTCTAAAAAAATCTTGGTGGCAGCTATTTTTCAGTTTTTCAATTTAAAGCTTAGGGTTTATAGATCGTAGATGGTAATAAATATAAGACTCCATTTCTTTCTATTTTACAAGGGTGTAGGTCTATAACCAACACAAATAAAGGTTCTGGGTTCTAAGCAGTATTCATGTGAATATGAACTTAAAATGGCTGTTTCTGTGGGTAAATTTTGTTAGATATTCTGCATGTTAGATCCCCTTCCTTGTGTTATGTTTTTTGGTTTGCATGACGATTTTGTCTTTATTTTTTAAGGCAAGATAAAAATTTAAAATAGAAGAGGATATGATTTAGGTATTTATGCTTCTAAATTTGCACATTTTTGCACTTTTGATGCATAAATGTTGCAACTCTATTGGCATCTTGGAACAGTCGTTTCTAGTATTTAGAATGGTAGTATTAATTCATGCATTCAGGGTGCATTTGGTGTGATTTGAACAATTGTCAATTATAGTAGGTGGAAATCTCATTTACTAATTGTCAAGCTGGAGCATATATATTAATCATGTCCAGTTTGTTACAAATGTATTAAACTCGATTCCCATTAAGAGCCTTAGTAAAAATATCAGCTAATTGTTCTCTAGTCTTGACATAACTAGCGAAAATTTGTCCTTACTGAAACTTCTCTCGAATAAAGTGGTAATAAGCTACTGCCGCCTGATTATCATGCCACAACTTCATAGGCACAACTTTGGAAACCAATCTCATCCAACGATTGAGACACCACAGAAGTTCACAAGTCAAATTTTGCACTCGATCTAACTACTTTATTATGTTTCTTGCTCTTCCAGGACTCGAGATTTCCTCCAACAAAAACGCAATACCTAGATGTGGTTTGTCTATCCACGAGGGAACTTGCCCAATCAGCATTTTAAAAACCTTCAACCCGACAATGTCCATGATCACTGTAAAGAACCCCACGTCCTAGTGCACCTTTTAAATACTGGAATATATTCTATATTGCATCCCAGTGGACTAGTACAAGGAGAAGACATAAATTGGCTTACCATTTTTACGACAAATGAGATATCTAGATGAGTCACAGTAAGATAATAAACCATCCTCCTATACCTCTTAAGATCAAATAATAACTCTCCATCATTAGTTGTAAGTTTCAAGTTAGAAACCATGGGAGTCTTACTCGGTTTGGCTCCAAGTATACTCGTCTCAAATTGAAGATCTAGGAGATATTTGCGTTGACACAAAAAAACACCCTTCTTACTTCTGGTTGCCTCAATTCCCAAGAAATATTGTAAGTTCCCCAAATCTTTAATCTGAAAATTGGATTGAAGAAAGTTCTTAAGGGTAGAGATGCCATCACCGTCACTCCCAATTATCACAATATCATCAACACACAACCATCAGGATGCATCCATCGCTTGATTGCCTATAGAAGATGTAATGATCATAACTACTCTGTTGCAAACCAAACTCAAGGACTACTTCACTTAACCTGTAGAATCATGCCCAAGGAAATTGCTTTAGTCTCCATACAACAAATTGAGGAGTCGACATACCTTTCTGCTCTTTTGAGCAACCAACCCAGGTGGTTGCTCCATATAAACCTCGTCTTGTAAATCACCATGCAAAACAGCATTCTTGACATCTAACAGATAAAAAGGCCAATGAGAGGATGCTACCAAAGATAAAGAGATGCACGGATGCCAACTTGGCAACAGGAGAAAAGGTCTTTGAATAGTTCACCCCATAAGCTTGGCCATATCTTTTAGTTACCAACTGAGCTTTAAGGCAAGCAACTGAGCCATCAAGATTAACTTTGTCCATGTAATCTCAATTGCAACCAACTACATGTTTCCCAGGGGGAAGAGAAACGAGCTCCCATGTGTGATTGTGGGCAAGAGCTAACATTTCCTCCTTCATCGTGGAGGTCCACCCTTCATGACAAAGTGTCTCCGCCATTGTTTTAGGGATAGAGACAGAGTCTAGGGAGGCCACAAAAGATTGAGAGATAAGAGATATCTGGTCATAGCAAATAATGGAGGAGATAAGATAGGTACAAGAACATTTATCTTTCCACAGGGTGATGAGGAGATTAAGAGGCAGATCTGGAGATAAGGAGGCCGATAGAGGTGGCGAGTCATGAGTCTTAAGAAAAACGATCGGTACATTCTGTAATAACAGGCCAAGTTGAGGCTTCGGTGCATGAGGTCTTTGGGAATTGACTTGAGTGATAGGGGGACGGTTGGGATGTGTGACATCAACGGACTCCAGTGGTTGGACACGATGGAGCAAAAACTAATTTTCAGAGACAAACGACACAAGGCTCTCAATGGAAAGGGGTAGTCTCAAAGGAGAGATTAGCAGACACAACATACTTCCCGCAAGATTGTGGTGTCTATGGTTAGAACAGAAAGCGAGAATTTTTAATCAAATGTTTCTTCCATCACATATTCTTTGGGCAAGAATTATTTTTCTTGGCCCCCTGGTGGGTTTTTGTAGACCTCCAATCTGGGTTACCTATGATAGAAGAAATAAGAATTCAAAAGCCTCAAAGCCCCAATTAAGTTTGTCTACTCCAAGAAAGGAAAGAAATCAAATGGCTTCAAATGGGGAAATAATTTTGATAGAAATCAGAGTAAGGAGCCTAAATGATTGACCAGAAATCTTGGAATTACAGGCTGGTAATTCATTACCAGTTATGAGGGGATTTCGGTATTCAATTGGCATTAAGTTGGGTGAGGTCAAACGTGATTTAATTCCCAAAATAGTGCTTATTGTTTTCTTATTATGTTATCTCATTTATTGTCTCTTTTATGATGTTTCCTTTCTAATTGTAATGCTAACAGACTATTTATAAGTCTGGAAATTATGGAATGAAGCATGCAAGAATTATCCTTCAACTTTTGTTGAATCTAAGGAGGCCCAGGCACCTCAAATTGCCTACCTAGGAGGAGTGGATCCCTTGAAGAATCCAGTGGGTGTGTGAAAACATTCACCATAGGGAGAACTAGGAAACTTGATCCTATAGCCCTCCCGGTGGTCAAATACTATACCAGGGCAGCAACCAAGGCACGTAACAGCTTGGTATCAGAGCCTCTCGATCCTGACATGGCAGACCAACGTCTGGACTGTTTGGAGAATGCGGTGGGGTCCTTGTAGCAAGAAGAGAGAGCAGGACATGAGAGATTGATGAAACACATGGAAGACATGATAATGGTATTGACCAACCTGCAGGAGAGAAATGCTCTCGATATGGGCAACGAGCAAGGAGAATTTAGGGCTGATGGAAGAAATAAAGGTAAGGGTGTGGTGGGGAGCAGCAGTTATGTGACTCCTAAGTTAACAAAATTAGATTTTCCCAAGTATGATGGAGCATATGACCCTACAGAATGGGTTTGCAGAGTAGAGCAATTTTTTGAGTTTCAGCACACTTGTGAGGAAGATAAGTTACCAATGGCATTTGGAGGGGGATGTGCAGCTATGGTACCAAAATTTTCAAAAAACTACAGGAGTTAATTGGGAGATGCTGAAAAAAGAGGTACACTTACGTTATGGCCCAACTAAGTTTCAAAATTTTTTTGGGGATCTCACTAAACTCAAGCAACAAGGGAGTGTACGTGATTACCAAAGAGAATTTGATAGGCTACTTCATAGAGTAGGAAGTCTCACGGAAGAACAACAAGTGGGGTGCTTCATTAGTGGATTGAAGGAAGGGATTAGAGCTGATGTACAAGCAGCTGGGCCTGTCACCTTGTCTAGAGCAATTGGGCTGGCCAGATTATATGAATCCAAATTCCTTAATTTCCAAAGGAGGAGGATAGCAGAAAATAAAAAATTTCCAGCCTTTTCAAGCTTACCACCGTTACCTGCACCTAATCCACCTAAGATTAGGAACCCAGCAATCAAAAGGTTGAGTCAAATAGAGCTAAAGGATAGGCGTGATAGGGGGTTATGCTTCAATTGTGATGAGAAGTTCTCCCCAGGTCACAAATGTAAAAAATTATTCCTAATTGAAGGTGTCTTTCCAAAGGAAGAGGGTGAAGAAAAGGGAGAAGGGGAGGTCCCATTAATGGAAGAGGAGGAGCTTCCAGACATTAGTCTACATGCCATGACTGGGATGTCAACTTCTCAAACTATGAGGATCAGAGGCAAATTAGAAGGTATGGGAATCACACTTTTGGTGGATTCAGGGAGCACACACAATTTCTTGAGTTTGCTATGAAGATGGGAATACAACTTGCCACTAAAGGGAAGTTTGAGGTGACCGTGGCGAATGGTTAATAAAATGGCCCGTGGAGGAGTGTGCACTAACATGAAACTTACAGTCCAAGATGTGGAGTTTAATGTGGAGTTCTACCTTTTACCCACAGAGGGTTGTGATGCTGTACTGGGAACTCAGTGGCTTCAAAGTTTAGGACCTGTCATTTGGGAATTTAATGAACTCTGGATGCGCTTTTTCTGGAAATGCAGAACTGTGGAATTGCATGGCTCAAAGGGACCACCCAACAGGCTAAATGGGCAGCAATCAGTGGGAAGAAGTATGCAGAAGGGGAAGTGTGCTTACATGCTCCAACTTCATGCAATTCAGATTGGGGTAGATCAACCTGAAGCAGGGTCATCAGCACTAGATTTTCAAAATTTACTGGGACATTATGCTGATATATTTGAGGAGCCCAATAGCCTACCACCACCAAGACCTCATGATCATCATATCATTCTTAAAGAAGATAGTAAGCCTACCAATGTTAAACCATATAGGTACCCCCACTACCAAAAGAATGAAATAGAAAAATTGGTGAGAGAGCTGCTAGTAACTGGTATTATAAGGCCAAGTAACAGTCCATATTCGTCACCAGTTTTGTTGGTAAAGAAGCATGATGGCTCATGGAGGCTATGCATTGATTATAGGGCCTTGAATGAAGCTACTATCAAGGACAAATTCCCTATTCCAGTAATTGACGAATTACTTGATGAACTACATGAATCCAAGTTCTTCACCAAGCTAGACTTAAGGTCTGGGTACCACCAAATTAGAATGAGTCCAGCAGATGTGGGAAAAACAGCATTTTGCACCCACCAAGGCCGCTATGAATTCCTTGTCATGCCATTTGGGCTTACCAATGCCCCAGCAACCTTCCAATCTGCTATGAATAAGGTATTTAAAGACTATCTCAGAAATTTGTCTTAGTTTTCTTTGATGATATTCTCATCTATAGCCAAACCTAGGAAGGGCATTTAGTCCATGTTAAGCAAGTTTTACAGCAGCTAAGGGTGTATAAATTCTTTGTAAAAAGGGAGAAATGCCAATTTGGGCAAAGGGAAGTTAATTACTTAGGCCATGTCATATCATATGAAGGAGTAGCCATGGACCAAGAAAAAATTTCTGCTATGCTGGATTGGCCAAAACCTATTACCTTAAAGGCCTTAAGGGGTTTCTTGGGCTTAACTGGGTATTACAGGAAGTTCATGAAAAATTATGGGGTGATAGCTCAACCCCTAACGCAATTACTGAAGAAGGAGTCTTTTAATTGGACTATGGAATCTGAGAGGGCCTTTGAAGAGTTAAAGGCTGCAATGGTAACTGGCCAGTGCTTGCTATGCCCAATTTTTATCGACCTTTTGTGGTGGAGTGTGATGCTTCAAGGAATGGAATAGGTGCAATCTTGATGCAACAAGGCAGACCTATTGCCTTCTTTAGCAAGGCTTTGCATGGAAAAAATTTAGCACTATCAACCTATGAAAAGGAATTGTTAGCTCTAGTTTGTGCAGTACAAAAGTGGAGACCTTGTTAGCAGTGCAGTTCATTGTCAAAATAGATCATAAGAGCCTGCAGTACCTGTTGAGCCAAACAATAACCACAGTAGCTCAACAAAAATGGTTAGTGAAGCTAATGGGTTATGATTTCAGAATTGAGTACAAAAAGGGGATTGAAAATACAGCAGCTGATGCCTTGTCTCGCCAATGGGAAGCACAACTTAATGCCATTTCCTCCCCAATTCCAGATTAGATCAAAGTAGTCAAGTCAGATATGGCAACCAGTCCCTATTTACTGGAAATGGAGATATCACTTCGGGAAAGGCAAACAGTTCATGGATTCTCAAGGAGGGTATCATATTGTATAAAGACAGAATTTTCTTAAGACCAGATTCCAACTTGATCCCTACAATCCTTCAACATTTTCACTCAAATACTCACGAAGGGTTGCATAAGACTCTACATAGAATAAGGAGCAGCTTCTATTGGAAGGGAATGAAGCAACAAGTGAGGAAATTTATACAAAATTGTCTAGTGTGCCAACGGAACAAGGTAGAAACTGCCAAACCTTTGGGCCTCTTGAATCCTCTCCCTATTCCACACAATGTTTGGATTGATATATCCATGGATTTTGTGGAGGGATTACCAAAATCTACTATTTATGTTGTGGTAGATATGTTTTCAAAGTTTAGCCACTTTATCCCCATTTCTCACCCCTATACAGCCAGTACAATTGCTCAAGTGTTCTTTGAGAATATTTTCAAATTATATGGCATGCCATCTTCCATTGTTTGTGACTGAGACCCTACATTCACCAGCATCTTTTGGAAAACCTTATTTCAATTAAATGAGGTTAAGTTCAATTTTAGCTCGACTTACCACCCACAAACGGATGGTCAAACCGAAGTGGTTAATAGAACTCTTGAGATGTACCTACGCTGCTGCACGGGAGATAGACCAAAGGAATGGGTTATATGGTTACCTTGGGTTCAATATTGCTATAACACCAGTGTTCACTCTTCTACTGGTAAAACACCATATGAAATTGTGTATGGGAAAGCCCCACCTATATTGTTAGCTTATGTGCATGGCACTTCAAAGGTGGAATCAGTTGAACAGATTTTGTTGGCTCGAGATTAGCTGCTACAAGAAGTTAGGGCCAACTTAGTGGTTGCTGGCAATCGAATGAAGAAATTTTATAATGGCAAACATAGGGAAAAGGAGTTCCAGGTGGACAAGTGGGTATTATTGAAGTTAAGACCTTATAAACGGCTATCCTTAGCTCAAAGGAAGAACCAGAAACTAAGTCCTAAATTTTTGGTCCCTTCAAGATCATAGAGAAAATTGGGGTTGTTGCTTACAAGTTGACTCTTCCTGCAGAATCAAAAATCCACCCAGTTTTCCATGTTTCAGCCCTTAAGGGGTTTGTTGGCAATACTGAGCAAATTGAACCTTATTTTATCCCCTGTTAAGAGAAATCCAGCAGTTCATCCATTACCACAAGCTGTGCTGGATCAGAGGAGTACCAAAGGCCATCAAGAGCTCCTCTTTCACTGGCAGAATTTGACCCCAGCAGATGCTACATGGGAGGATCCTAAATCTTTTAATGCTCGTTATCCTTATTTCATTCTTGGGGAGAAGGATGCTTACAAGGGGGAGGGAGATGTTAGACCTCCAATCCGGGCTACCTATGATAGAAGAAATAAGAATTCAAAAGCCTCAAAGCCCCCAATTAAGTTTGTCTACTCCAAGAAAGGAAAGAAATCAAATGGCTTCAAATGAGCAAATAATTTTGATAGAAATCAGAGCAAGGATCCTAATTGATTGACCAGAAATCTTGTAATTACAGGCTGGTAATTCATTACCAGTTATGAGGGGATTTCGGTATTCAATTGACATTAATTTGGGTGTGGTCAAACGTGATTTAATTCCCAAAATAGTGCTTATTGTTTTCCTATAATGTTATCTCATTTATTGTTTCTTTTATGATGTTTCCTTTCTAATTGTAATGCTAACAGACTATTTATAAGTTTGGAAATTATGGAATAAAGTATGCAAGAATTATCCTTCAACTTTTGTTGAATCTAAGGAGGCCCAAGCACCTCAAATTGCCTGCCTAGGAGGAGTGGATCCCTCGAAGAATCCAGTGGGAGTGTGAGAACGTTCACCATAGGGAGAACCAGGAAACTTGATCCTACAACCCTCCCGGTGGTCAAATACTATACCAGGGCAGCAACCAAGGCACATAACAGTTTCAGCAAAATGGTTTTTTTAGGGGTGTGTCTCGTGTGGATATACAAAGGGATTGGAAAGTACTTCTGAGTTAATGTTTGTTTAGCTTTTTAAATCATGCCTTGGGAGGATTCCTTGTCCTCCATTGTTGTATTGTTTTCTCTTCTCATCAATAAATTCTTTTTCTATAAAAGAAAAATATTATGGAAGACTCAATGGTAGTGTCTACATAACACTGACTCCTCTATTTATATTAATATTTTGACCATAGAAAAAGACACTTATACCCTTTACTTCGGGTGAACTGCAAGTAACTATTTTCTGAACCTAAGACTTTCCTACATATTTAATAACTCCTAACAATTAAGCCTCAAATTATTAAGTTATACCTCTATAGTCATTGTCAAACGTGACAACTTTGAAATTTATCTTGTGAAACTTGGAAAAAAGAGAAACCTTAGGTTTGAGAATGTGTGTTAATACTGACTTACACAGCTATGGTATTTATAGACTTCACAACTTGTGCATTAAATAATACAGCTATGTACAACACACACTCCAGCTGTACTACCAGCTGGAATATACCTAAGATGCCCACTCATGTTCACACAAGGTCATAACTAGTGTTTGCACCTATTCTAACAGATCTCATTAATTTTGAACAATTTACATCTGACTTTGTTAAATTCCTGGCTGCTTGAGCTATCCTTGTTTCCATTACTTCTCCTGGATTATTCTTCAAATTTGGTTTCCATAACTTGGTTTTTTGTGCTCTTTTGCAGATTGTTTTTACCGTAGCCTTGTGAATATCTTTATTTTCTTTCAAATTTCTCTAGTAATTTATCTTGCAATAAGATTGCTCACAAGTTGCCCCTTTTCCCCTCCTTGATGGCGTTATGGCAGTTGTTAGCAGGCATCACCGGAACCCAGAAGATTTCTGTTCCAATGACAATAGTAGTGTCAGGGATAGCGAAGATGTTTGTTGGTGAACTTGTTGAAACAGGTACCTGATAGTTTTTCTTTGTAACCACAAGATGCTTTATTCAAAAACAAAAAAGTGCAAATAAATAAATGAATATTTCCGTGCATATATGTTGGAGAATTCTGTATAATATCAGATTCTTGAATCACATGTAGAAAATGTCAAAATGCTGCAACTTACTGGTTTTCTTAATGCTTGGATACTGATTCCAACTACCTATTAATAACCGTATTATTTTTGCAGCTAGATTAGTTATGAAAGAGAGGAAAGAATCTGGGCCAATCCGGCCATGCCATTTGAGAGAAGCACATAGACGACTAAAGCTTGAAGGAAAAGTCTTCAAGAGATCGGTGTCGAGGCTCTTCCGGTAGATGATATTAGTGATTTGCAATAGGGTTCTGTGGGCACAGTCTTTTTGTACTCGGCACTTTCATAATATTGCATCCTGTAAATCCAGTTAATAAATGAATGGAGTTGAAGCATGGAGGTAAATTGGTAATATTATTTCTCGTAGAGATATGGTATATATATGCAGGATACGAGGACAAGAGGCATCTCGTGTTCTTTTTTTTTTTCTTTTTTTAAATTTTTGTCCATAGAAAGATATAGTCGCCCATGAGACTGGTGCAGGAAGGTTGACAGCATACTGGGTTTGGATTGAAAAATATATTTGTCTAGCTACATTAGTGTTAGTTGTTGATGGTGCTTTGCGCATTGCCACAGCATGTTGGGCAACGCAACACCTGTGGCGTTTCTCCTATCAAATGGCATAGTGTGAAGCGCGCAACATGGGCAGTTGTTGACAATTGCCCATGTCCCGCACCACGCTCAATCATTACCCAGAAAACGAGCAAGATTTCATCCCAATGCTCCAACCCTATATAATTTTAGGCTGCGTTGTTGGCACACTCATAGTGAAAACCAGCCACAACTCACCCATGATGGCAGAGGTCCGTCCATGCTTCTCCCTTCAACAATCTTCAAAAAAACACATTTGCTCACCAAATGGAAAGATTAGAGGACAGTTGATCACCCTCTCTCAAACCCGCGTATGGCTCTAACTATCAATGGCTTCCCATTAATGAAAAATTTGTAATTTATAATAGCTATATATTCCTCAATCAAACTTTGCCAATGAATTGAGAAATTCATAGCCCTTAAGACCTAATGGAGAAAATTCTAATATACCTTATTAACCTTCAAATCTGACCATAACATCTAACATCTAAATTTTCTTAAACGATGCATTAATTCAACAGGAAGAATAATACTATTAGAAATATGACCTCTTAACAAAGGTACCATTGGCAAGGTGTAATCAGATTGCTCATAATACTTCGTAATTAATCAACACTTTAGAAATAATTTTATAAGTCACGTTACAAAGACTAACAAGGTGAAAATCTCTCGTTTTTAACAATTTTCGTACAATGTTTGTTCAACTGATGATGTGACTTCATGAATGATCCAACCATAGCAATACGATCATTATCAATAATTAGATTTGATCGCCAGGTTTGCCCATGAGCTTGTTTTGTCCGATACAATGAGTAACAAATCAAAGTCACTTTAATCAGGTCATAGGCTTAAATATAAGCCTTTTTAAGCTTATTTATTAATGGACATTTTTAGGCCGCGTGACGGCCCGACTACCCGTCCTTCCTTTTACTCAAATTTTCTTACCCATCTTCAATACAATGTTTCACATTTGATTGATGTAGCTTCATCTCCCTTGGTTGCCATTTAATACTTTCAATTTATGTGTTTAACATTATTAAAATCATTATTTTCATAAAAGACTATTTAAACGTTTACAAGGAAATTTTAAAAGTTATACAGCATTATTTGTCCATTTTAATATAAACATATAGGAGATTATCAGGTTGGGTTTTAGAAAATTCTACAAATATTTTTCACTTATAAATAGACCAAAAATTAATAAAAATATATTAAGTCAAGCTTGTGATGAGATTTATCATTACATTTATTTTATTATATTAATCAATTATAAATAGATACGTATTACTTACACTTTTTAATAAATTTTTTTATATTTTATTTATAATTAGTTTTGTAAGATTTGTTTTTCGTTCATTTAGCTCCAATTGAGATTAAGAGTTATTTTGATACTACTCAAGTTCAAAATTGTATATTTAACAAAAAATATCATAATATTATTATTTATTCTTTTGTTACTTAAATTATAATAATAGGCTAATCTTAAGCTTTACTCATAAACTGGGTTAAAATCTAGCTTATAATTATTAGTTAAATTTAATATGAACTTAAGCTTAGATTAAAATCTAAACAAATAAGGCTTATAACATAGGCCGGCCATGATGAGGTTTACTTCTAGGGCATGAAAAATTCCTGGAATGCCAATGATGCATGTACCTGACATAATTTTGTCTCCATTTTCATCTTTGTAAAAAATTTATTATTTGAAGATTCTTTTCTCTAAGTCTTGGTACATCTGACACCATCACATAATGATAAAGCTGACCATCCTCTAGAATTGAGTCAGCTCTCTACAAATGACTAAAAAATTCAACTCTTATTTTCTCAAATTTTATCTAAATTCGAGATCTATTTCTTGCGCTTTGAATCACAGTTATTTTATTAGCATTCTTTTGCGATGTAACAATATGAATATATTTAATAGTATAATTACCTTGGATCATCCACGATCGTTGTGCTTATTGGGATCATATGGTTTATAATCTAAATAAGAATATACTCATATATTATTTTTTTTATATAACTCTTCCACTTCCTCTCATATTTATTATTTTATTATTATTTATCACATACCTTTATCTATTATCATTATTATTTTATAATATATCAATAATTAAAAATAAAATATAAAAATATGTAAAAAAAAATATAACTATCATTTTAATGCTCTAATTGTTTCCGAATTGTCACACTTTTAACTTGGTAAAAAGAAGATAGCCTTGCAAGTCACAGATGTGGGACTTTTGTTCTAGTTATAATTTATAACATAACCAAAAGTATTCTCATAGTTAGTTCCTCTTATTTGATACATTGATTAGTATTTTTTAGAACGGATGCAGCCAAGGGTTTAAAGCAGAAAAAGGCAAGACTAAGAACGGGAGAGCACTACCATAGCACTAAGTGTTGGGAGCCTCTTAAATTATAATAAAAAGAGTAAAATACCTTCTCCTTTCTTGAGAATACTTTAATTATATGGCCCACCCTTATAAATTAAAAAAAAATTACAACTAAATTCAAATTTGAAACTGACGTTAAAGTTGACTGTTACTTTTAATTAAAGGTTTTTTTTATTATGACTAAAATATCATTCTTTATTTTTTTTTACCTTCTATTATGAAATAGATATTCTCTTGCGCATTACCCCCTTTTCTTGGTGTATCCCTTTGTTTAAGACTAAAACTATGTCTAGTGAAGTTCACTAGTGACAAGATTACTTCCTACATATTACTCCACCATTTTCCAAAGTATGTTTACATTTTTTATTTTCCTTTAACTCTTTTAATGTTTCTAAAATTATAATGTGCGTATAATATTGCACTAGAGCTAACTTTTACCTTTGTTTTTGAAATTATAATGGGAGTTTAATAATCATATCAAAAGAAAAAAAATAAGTTTATCTTATTTAGTAGGAGTTTCTTCTCAATTGTTGATAAAACAAAACAATAGAAAACATGTCAAAGTTCAAGTAAAGTATTATATGACTATATTTATAAACGAGGTTGTACAAATATCAAAAGTCATATTTGTTATTTAAGCTTAAACAGAAACTTGAAAAATAAATTGTGGAAAAGAGTAAGCAAGTTGAAATATTATAGATGTAATAAATACACGAAGACAAGTGAGATTGAATGTTCTTTGACAACCTCTTATATATCTGAAAAATTTCATAAATACTTAGAATGACAATCTCTTAATTTCATTTATTGTATTTTGTAGCTAAATTTGAAGTTTAATACAAAATTTCAAAATTTTGTACAGACTAAGAATTAGGTATGAGTAATAACAATAAGTTATTGTTACTCTTGATCATACTTTGTTCCTGTTTTATATATTATCCCAAGTTATTTTGTATGCGTAGATAACAAACTTGTTTGAATAAAAATTATCTTAGTTTAGACTTTAGACTCATCTTGTTTTAATCTGTGAAATTGAGAATTTATTTTACGCCAATTACTCATAAAATAAAAATTTCTTCTTGCAAAATAATTAATTCCATCATGAAAAAATTTTATCCAAAATTTGAGAAAATATATTCGAAGAGTGATATATAATAAAGGATTTGATAATAAGTTTGTTATTATGTTTTATAATTTTAATTTCTTCTTAATTTTTTAAAAGGATTTTAATTGAATATTCTTAACGGTTTGAAATTATGTGGAGTTGAGTCTATATTTTTAAAATAAAAGAAAAGAGGGGAGTGTAATTAAAGTATTTTTTTAAAAAAAAAATTTTACTTTAATAAGAAAATATTATGAGCCCCCACTTTAATAAAAAAACTCAACACTTTTTCAGTAGCAATGAGTCCAGTGCTTCAGTGCTGAATATTTTTAAGAAAGTTCTTGGACCCATTTTGTATAAGATCACATTCAAGTTGGGACCCATTTGTGCCTCTTCCCATGACAATTTAAGCCCCTCCAAAACCCCTCACATCTTTGCCTTGTAAGCAGTACAGTGACCCAAATTTCTAGCATACCCAAGGAACCATTTGCCCCTTTCTCCCCTCATAACTCTTCCACGGCCAGCAAGTCTTGGGTTCCCCGTAGAGGCACCATCCTAGTTAATCTTGATCCATGCACAAGGAGGAGGTTCCCACCAAAACATGATTTTTTTTTGCTGGAGCTCTAATGGTGCACCCTTTGAAGTTTCCACTTGCTCGAAATTCTCCACAAAAGTGAAAATAGCTCTAGAAGGATCTTGAACAAGCGTGAAAGTTGCGTCAAACAGGGATTTATTCCTCCACTGCCATAAATGCCACATAGTCACTCCCCAAACGTAGATCATTTCCTTATTCGAATTTTCCCAAAACAAAGTTTGAGTCCACGCATAAAAAAGAGCCAACTTTGAAGGCTTTACCAACATCCTCCAAATATTTGAAGCATGAGGACAATCCTCTAGAATATGCATTTGTGCCATTAGAGATCCACCTATCCCTCCATTCATTAGTGGGAAGTCTACCATGAAATACATGTCGTAAGAACAAACGAATCCTCTTAGGTGCCCCCCTCTTCAGATTTTCTTCCAAATGGGATTCGGATGATTCCATCTATTTTCTAACGACATAATCTAATCACTCTTCACACTAAAAACACCACTTTTTTCACCACCCCACACCAAATGGTCTTCTCCATCCTCCTGAGGGCGTTCTCCATCCTCCTCTGAGGGCACTAAGGTGGGAAAAAAACTCTGGCAGTTCCTCCTCTTGAATTACTTGAATTAAATCACCAAATTTTTACTAATTTCTATCCCCTTCGTCTACCATGGATGTTATTTTCCACTGTAGTTGTTTTATGTTAACAGGCACTTTGGCATAATGGAGCAAGGTCCGCCCCATGTCAAGCTAATAATCAATTTGTTTGCCATTATCAATGATCCACTTCTGACCTTTAACGGTGGAGTCTTAAACCCTAGTTATGTCTCTTTAGACGTGAGAATCATATGGCTTCACAATAAATCTAGAACTTCTGCGTATTTAAATGAGTGTATATAGAGTTGGGTCAGATTTAATTCAGTGAAATTCTTACTTAACCTAATCCGCACACAATCGTGTGGGTTGGGTTGAACAACCCAAGTTACCAAACTACCTCTATACGACATTATTTTTAAGAAAGAAAAATATGAAAAAGTATGTGCGGGTTGATTCATTCGGCTTGGGTTGCTCCGGGGTTGAAAACTCAATCCAACGTTAAACAATTTTAAACTTAAATAAATTTTTGATTCTTTTAATATTGTAAAAGTTTTAATTTAATCCATTTATTTTTAATTTAAATAATTTGGTACCTTCATATTTTAAAAAATTTCAATTAAGTCTCTCTTTTAGATTTTTATCCATAAAATGATGTTGTAGTTAATTAATTATTTGACAAAAAATCATATGAAATTATGCTGTATGCATGTGATTTCACCATTATCTTTCATTTTGTGTTTTAACATAATTTTATTTAATAATTTTTCAAATAATCATATTAGGATGAATAACAAGATGTCCACGTGGGTTAATTAATTGCATTATCATTATTTTTCGTTTATTGAACAATGAAAATATTATAGAGGAACTTAATTAAAAAATTTTTAAATATAAAAAGACAAAATTATTTAAATTAAAAATAAAAGAACCAAATTAAAACTCAATATTATTCAAAGGATTAAAACTATATTTAAAGCAAAATTTTAACTCAACTCAACCTATAAAATCAACTCAACCCAATGTACAGCCCCTACATACTACTAAGTATACTATGAGCTGTTTGGTTTTGTTTTTAAAAATAATTTTTTTGTTTTACGAGAACAAAAAAATTTGTTTGGGTAGTTGTTTTTAAAAACTATTTTTTAAAAACAGTGACTAGAAAATAAAAAAATAAAACAATTTTTTTGTATTTTGACTTGTTTTTGTCATCTGTTTTCTAAAAAAATACAAAAACAACTTATGAAAAATATTTTTACCCAAACAAATTTTTTATTTTTTTATTCTATAAAACTATTTTTTAGAGTTGTTTTTAAAAATTATTTTAAAAATTAATAAAACAAAAACCGTTCCAAACAACCCCAAACAACTCCTAGAAGCTTTCTATATCGCATGTTATAATTAGATAAAGGGTAATAGAGCTAGTTCAAAGATGTGAGCAGTTAACTGCCCTAACAAAAGGCTAGCTACATAACATGACCATACACTAGCCCTATAATCTATGTTGGAGGATCGTCTAGTATCAACAAGCCGCTCTCCCCCAATTGTCTTGTATTACAAGGGTCGATTCGGCGATCCCTAGTCCAGGGGGGATTCGGATCCGGTGCGACATGACAGGTCCAGTTGAATCGGAGCCGTTCGTTTATTTAAAAGAACGGCTCTGATTCAATACGTTTTTAGAAAAAAAAATTTGAATAAAAAATTATTTTTTTATTTTAATCTGTACTGTCTATATCAAAACGAACTGTCCAGATTTAAGAACTGGCCGGTCATGTCTTATTGACCGGATCCCAATTCCCCTTGGGGACACCTTATGTTTTTGTTGTCAATCAGTTGATGTTTTGGATATTGTGTTTTGTGGACAGGGATTACTCTATCTCTGGTAATCTTAAATTGGCATGTAATCTTCATCTGCTAGTCATAATAATTGAGTGCAGAAAGCTCTCGTGTGACGTTCACAGTTTTGATTAGCTAAAGCCATTGAACTTCACGTAGTTACTAACTAACTATTTTGTAGACTAACATTTTATATATTATAATATTTTAGATATTGTAATATAATATATTAAAATATAAAATATCATAATGATTAAGGATGCATTTGGTTTAGAAAATACATTATATTTTCATTTCTTAAAAATAATTTTTTTTTGAATTTTAATTTTTTAAAATGTGCTTGCTTTCAAATATTAGTTTTATTTTTATTTTTATTTTTAAATTAACTCGGGTTAATATAATTTAAGCAAAATAATTCTTTTTTTATGTTTTTGGTGGCCCCATCACATTTTTTTAATTATTAGTGATTATGGCTAATAGTGTGATTATAATAAAGTCTATTAATTTATTATTGAAAATAATTTAAACAAAATTTCAGAAATATCACCTTGCATTTTCAAAACATTGAAAATATCTTGTGTTTAACAAAATTTTTAGAAATGTGCAGCCCATTTCCTACAAAACAAAAGTAGTAAAAGTTATACAAATACATTTTACTATTGTTTGTTTTCATTGAAAATGTAAATAGAAAAAGATAAAAGCAACACATTATGAGATTTTTCAATTAAAAATTGTTAAAAAAAATAATACAATTGATATTTTATAAAAATTACTAAAAAATTATAATGTTAAATCCTCATAATTTTTAGATAGCATGAAACATCACTTAAAATAATATCTCATTATCATAATATTTTAGATAATATTATGTATTTTAAATAACAGTGTACAAATACAAACATCTTAAATGTTTAATGCCATTCAAGACACTAGAATCAAAATAATATACCCATCGTCTCCTAAACTCTAAATGCGAAGTTAAATATCAGGATTCTGTCATTTCTGCCCTGCCCGTAAAAGTAGTTATTAGCTTTGAAGAATGTCTTATTCTACAAACGCTAAGCACGAATTGCAGATCTCTTCGGCTCTAGCTAACAAAGCTGGAGTAATCCGAAGTATACTCAGAATCAATAACACGAGAGAGAGTCCTTTGTGATTAAAATATTATTGGGTGCCAATCGAGAAAATCAGTCTGTTTGAACTACAAAACCATCTACCCTCAGCAACGCTGAAACATCTAGTCCAATGTACCCCCATTAGCAATAAATCAACAAGCTAAGGAAATTTACAATAAAAGGAACACTACATAAATGCTTCAGAAGGGAAGATACTTGGATATGTACCCCAAATCCAGGTATGTACACCAGGTTCGGACGATAAACAAAATTGTACGAAGTAATAACTAATTCAGTCGGTCATTTATCTTTCTCCTTTTTTCCCAGGTATAAGTTACAGGGCACCTGGAACATTCTTCAGATAGAGGCCAGCAATTCCTTGGATGCTGATCATGTAGAATCCAAAAGAAGCATACCAACTTCTAGTTACAAGCTCCTCGAATAGTCTGCAAAATTACGCCAGCAACTCCTTGGATAGTGATCTTATAGTCCAAAAGAAGCATAATATCTTTACCTTCTCATCAAGCTTCACCTTCATGAAAATGAGTTGGTCCTTGAATCCTTGACGCTCTATAATCCCGTACAATTTTTTCAGAAAAACAAACATAATATTAATACTTTTGAAACCATCACCGTGAACGTTGAAAAGAACATATCAAGAATAACTCAACAAACCAGTCGTTTGAAGGATCTGTTGTGTGATGTTTTCTTTAAATTCTCAAAATCTGGTTTTGCGCGATCCAGAGCCTACAAAACAAGTGCACGTTCTATTACAAGTTATACTAAAGAAAGTCAAATAACAGTAAGGGAAAATTACCACCAATGCACCTATGTCAGACAAAAAAAATAAAATAATAATAATAATCAGAAATGCAAACTTTGTTGATCATATAATGGATCAACGCCCAAAACATGTTTGCTTCCGTCATGCTTTTTCTTCAATAGCTTACATCCAACTTGTGTGGGTTTCTTTGGGACACTCGGTTTAGTTGGGTTCTGGCTACCAAACAAATCTAGTGTAACCATGTGTTCCTTTGCAAAAACAAGTCATCAGATCTACCTAGAAGAGGAACAAATCAACTTTCCCTATTTTAGAAAAATTCTTCAATAACCATACCAGATCATTTAAAATTTTTTCATTATATTACTTATCTCTTAGTTAAGCATATTCTACTGCAAAGTCTAAGTAGGATGAGCTAATACAAATTTTAACTAGTAAGAGCCACCCACAAAAAATCAAATTGAACAATAGCATAGGGGATTAACTGAAGAAATAATGTGAATTTACCTGAATCAAGGACTCCACCCGCCGTCGCATCCTTGTATGCATAAATCCTTCAGAGCACTGTTATGAATATGCATAAAGTAGATTCGCATCAAACATCTATACTATTGACAAGGAGGGGTCAATGGGGTCTTCCATTCAGCGGGGAATCTTGAAGAAGATTATTTGGGGGGCAAATCTTGAACAAGTTGGCAATGTTTGTTTAATAACAAATCATAAGACTATTAATTTGGAATCAATGTTCGTTTAATAACAAATAATAATACTATTAATTTTATTCCAAATTGAATGCATACAAGTTACTAAGTTAACTTAGCATTTCAAACAAACACAAATGAAAATGACAAGAAAAACAGAAGAAATAAAATATCCCTTAAAAAATTAATTACATTACTATTTGCAAAAGTAGAACAAATACGGGATTGCCATAATAAGAAATAAGAACCTAGAATACCATACGAAAATTAATAACTAAAGATTAAGTATGAACAATTAATGATTAAAACATTCACAAACTAATTTGAAATATATATAATCAAAATACCCAATAATAAAAATCATTTAATCTATCAAACTCACAATTTAAAAATTCTCAAATATTAATGAAGATGTCTAATACTATTTATGAAAACTTTACTCTCAGAAATATGCATAAATAAGAAAATAAAAAGTTAAGTAGAAGACTTGTTAATTAAACTATTAGTTTCTGTAGATTTATGATGATAAAGTTTGAAACTTCGCATAAATAAATCCACTCAAATAAGATCATGCTATTAGATTCTGTATATTTATTGGAAAAAAATCTGAAATAATATAGACTTAATGGCGGTTTTATGAAATAATATAGACTTATGAGAAAAAAGACACTCAAATAGGATTGTTGTATTTTGTTTTTATGCACAAAATAATATATATTTAATAACAATTTTATGGATTGATTTTAAGATAACTATTTTGAGAGAGCTATATTTAATTTTTAAAAAATCTTAAGGGGGCAAATCATTCAAAAAAAAAATTACATCGCAATTTTTTTTAAGGGGATAAATATATATTTTTTTAAAAATTGTATATATAGAAAAAAAAAAATTTAGGGGGACAATTACCCATCCCTTTCTCTTAGAAGCTCGGCCACTGCTTCCATTCATCCTATTTTATGTTAGTTGATTGTAAAAATATTCTTTATCCTTGGATGGTCAGAAATGTATTAATATTAGTGGAAGATTTCAACTCCTTTCCACTATTTAATCTCCCACTATCCCATTATCAGGTTTTTTCTATCTGACTTTAGAAGAAAGTTACTTTAAATTGTTTAAATATATAGTTAATTACTATACCCAGACCACCGTTACCTGGTAATAATATTAGTAGAACATTCCAACTCCTTTCCGCTATTTAATCTCCCACTATCCCATTATCAGCTTCTTTCTTTATCTGATTTTAGACAAACATTACTTTAAATTGTTTAAAGATATAGTTAATTACAATATCCAAACCAACGTTACCTCCTTACTTTTCCCTAGTGTTCTTTTTTTTTTTCTCACTAAAAATGGATATTTTATTCAATAAGATAATTAAATTTTACTTTCGTTATTTTCTTTTTATTGTTCCATACGCACATATAAGATTGGGTCCATGGCTAGCATCTGTGCATCTATCTATAAGCTATATCTAAAGTTGAGTAAACATATCTATAAATGCATGGACATTTGACACATGCCCTCCTTTTTTTTCAATAAAAGAAGAAATTATATTAAGAATGAAAAGAGATACAAGACAAGCAGAAAAGGTTTCCTCCAAAGATACAGGATAAAAAACACTACAAAAATAAGAAAGAAGTTTAATCATGCAACAATGCTGCCCAATCCCCCTACATGTCATGGTAAGTCACTCCCTTAAAAAAGCCAGGAACCACAATCTGTTCCAACCAAATGTTCCAATCACAATGAAGATCGTGCATTGCCACAAAACTTACCCTCCTTTTTTTTAATTCAAAAGCTTTAAACCTTATAAGGAGAAACTTCTCTAAATCCTACAGACACACCAAACACTCACTGAAAATCCGAACAATTTATTCCACAAGAAAACAGCCACTTTCAGTGTAAAAGCAAGTGAGCACCATTTTCTGCACTATTTATGCACATAATTCAAATACTAGGAGCCAAAGTTATATTAGATCTATGAATCTGTAGCATGTCATTTGTATTAATTCTATTAAGTATCATTGTCCAAACAAAAGACTTGACCTTTGAAGGAGCTTGAGATTTTTAAACGGGTTTCGCAAGAAGGAATATATCTCTAGTAGGAGTGTGGGTAAGGAAATGGTAATAGGATTTGCAAGTGTACTCACCTAAGGTATCAAGAGTCCAAACTCTCCTATCCTTTGTATATAACAAGATCAAGAAGAAGCAAAAGGGATTCAATTTCAACTAAATCTCTATTAGTAAGATCCCTTAAAAAGTGAAAAGTCCAAGATTGCGTATTCCCCTGAAACAAACTTACTTTGAACTAGGGCATCGTTAAGAGAAGAAAGATGGTAGAGATTCAAAAAGGCCTGAAATAATGGAATATTCTCAACCCACATATCCTCCCAAAATCTAATATGACAACCATTGCCAACCCTCAAAGAAACCAGAGATCTAGAGGAGTTATATCCCTGGGAGATACATTTCCGGGGGCAAACATGAGTAACAGTAATTGCCAAGTTGGCATCCCACCCATTCTAATCCTAACCATACTGGCTCCAAATAAATTGATGCCATAAGTAGTCTCAAGAGGAAAACACCATAGCCATTTACTTTTCAATGCAATGTTCTTAGACAACAAATTACCAGCGCCTAAACCCTCTTCTCTCTTTGGTCTACAACAAGCAACAACTTACAAGGTAATCCCTTCTTATCTCACCCATACCAGACCAAAGAAAATCCCACATAATCTTTTCTAAATTATGTTCAACTCTTATAGGAATATGAAAGAGGGATAAATAGTAAAAAGGAATACTAGATAAGTGTAGAATAGTTTACTATTCCTACTGAATGGCAGTATTGTAAATACTTGTAATTAGTTAGGATAATATTGTCTTTGTCTCTTTATATTTGTTGCCCTATGTATTCATTAGGTGTGCATTCTTCTTCCAGTTAATATACACATAAACACATATTTCCTCTTCTCTCTGTCTCCTACTTCATTTCTGTGACCTAAAACCAACTTGGTATCAAAGCTTGGTTGGCTTGATTCGTTTACTTCTAGGTGCTTGGTGTCAATTCTGAACCTACCACAGTGCTTGGAAAGTTGCCGTTGTCAAAACCAAGGAACGGCATTGTAAAACGCTTTCGCAGGTGTCGTCCTTCAATTTGACGTCCCGCAAGTTTAAAACTCCGATCTGCAGTCTCCGGTGGTTTTTAGATGACACCGCCACCACCATTGAAGTCAGAAGCCTCCGATCAGCCAGTTTCTAGAAGCCTGTCACCAGACACCATCGTACGCACTTCCACGCAATGTCACATGTGCTGCTGTGTTTTGCCATGCGCCTTCATAGTTTTTCAAACTCCAGTGGACATTTTTTTTTCGGCCTTAACAATCTTTTTACTTGGCCTTCATTATTGAGTTTAAATTTGAAGCCTCAATTATTGGTTTCTTGCATATGTGAAGGATTTGTGTGTCGAGTGTGTGATAGAAGCTATTGAATTGCCAACTGTGTGGCATCTATTGTGATAATGTATGAAGTAACAAGTGGGGCTGACAAGGAGATAGACAAAGCTCTTGGAAACACTACTTTTGGTATGAGCACTTTTAATATCTCCTCTAAGAACCCAAGACTTCATATTAGCGCTAAGAAATTAGATGGGACCAATTATCTTGCTTGGTCAAGAGCATGTATTGTCTCATTGACTGCTAGACGTTTGTATGGGTATGTTTGTGGGAGAAAGAAGAAACTTGCTAAAACAGATCCTTCAATTGATCAATGGGAAGCCAAGAATTCTCTTGTGATGTCTTGGATGATTAATTCAATGGAGTTTGAGATAGATAAGAGGTATATGTTCATAAAAACTGCTGAAGATATATGGAAGGCAATGAGTGCAACCTGTTCTAGGGTTGGTTATTATGCCATGGCCTACGAGCTTCGGAAGAGAGTTCTTGAGTTGAAACAAGGGGAAAAAGCAGTTTCTCAGTACTTAAATGAGTTAGGTTGTATTTAGGAAGAGCTTGATTATTACCTAAATTTACGAATTTCTAACCTTGAGGTCACTAGTGAAATTGGGAAGTTAAAGGAGGAAGAAAGGGTGTTTGACTTTCTTGCGGGTCTCAATGTGGAGTATGATCAAATCAGAGCTAATATCCTAGGAAGGGAATTCCTTACTCTTGGGCAAGCATATTCCTATGTTCAACCGGAAGAGAGTAGAAGGATGTCCATTTCAAAAAACCCATTGAACCTACCCACTCTAGTGAACAAGTAGATAAAGATAATTTAAAATGTAATTATTGTGGGAAGATGAGGCACATGTGGAGCATTGCTAGAAACTTAAAGGTAAACCTACTAGAGGACGTGGAGGAAGGAGGGGTGGTTCTTCTATATCACAAGCTCATTTTTCTAAAACATATAGTGGTGACTCTTTTAGGTTGTCTCAGTTCCACGAAGGTTTTTGCAAGGAAAAGGTTCAGGATCTTAGAGAAATGATAACCAAACGTGATACTTCGTCATCAAAGGGTGATGTTTCTGCCTCTACTTCAATTTCAAACTTTGCACACTCAGGTATATCCTCTTCAGCTTTATCTACTATAGTTTTACTTCTGAAGAGACCTTGGATTATTGATTCTAGCACTTCTGATCATATGACTGGCTCCTTTGAGCTCTTTACTCTATACTCACCATGCTTTGGGAATGAAACTGTGAGAATTGCTTATGGAAATCTCTCTCAAGTTCTTGGGAAGGGATCATTGACCTGCACATCTTCATTACATTTATCTTCTGTCTTTTATGTTCCAAAATTCCCAAATAATCTGCTTTCCATTAGTTCTATCACCTGGGACTCAAACTGCAAAGTTACTTTCTTCCCTTCTCATTGTGTCTTTCAGGAACCGGAGACGGAGAAAGTGATTGGCAGTGGTAGAGTTCAGAATGGGTTAAATGTCCTAGCAGATAATTAGGAGAATCATTTTTGCAGTCTCATGTCTCACAGTTATCATGTAGACCTCGCGTATTCTTAGTTGATGCAATGGCATAGAAGATTAGGACTCCCTTATTTCTGAGTTATGGAAAAACTATTTCCCGAATTATATGCAAAATGTAATAAAAGTAACTTAGTTTGTGATGCTTGTGAGTATGCCAAACATACTTGTAATGTTAGAAGGAAGAAGAGAGGAGAACGAAGACAGAGTTGGAACAGCCGTAAAACTCAATAAGGAGCCGGCAA
>JASKGM010030075.1:0-25989 GCA_034509205.1 Ceratonia siliqua | reverse complement strand
GGGTAAATTAAAAATTGATTAAAAAACAATAAAATCACTATTCTCATTTCATTTATGAATGTTTCAAAGGACTTTTAGTAGAAGTTTACCTTCTCCAAAGTCCTAATCTTCGTGACATACAGTGGAGTTACATACTCTCCAATGTCTTAAATATCATAGGCTTTCAGTGGAAGTACATCTTTCCCAAAATTTCAAATATCCCTTTTCTTAGACTTTCAGTGGAATTCTATTTTCCCCAAGGTCTCCATTGTCTTGGGCATTAGTGGAGGTTTATTCTCCCCAATACTTTAATTCATTTTCCAGGCTTTAAGTGGAGTTCTAAAATTCTCCTAATGTCCTGATACTCTTAGGTTAGAGGTCATACATTTCACCTAATCAATTTATCTAAATATTTTGAATTACGTTGACCTTGATCCCTTTCGGGGTACGTAGGCACTTATTTGGTAAGGTAGGTCTAGTTATTTCTTTTCCATCTTTTTCCATCATTATTTTATTAATAAAATGGGGTAATTTAAATAAATTAAAAATCATTAAGCACAAATGATTTAGGGTAACCGTCCTTAGGGATGGACGTCGTAGGGTGCCTAACACCTTCCCTACGCATAATTAGACTCTCGAGCCCTTCCTCTGGTTTCAAGGGCCAATTTTCCTTTCTTAAGGATCCCAATTATCCTTCTAATTAATTGGTGGCGACTCCCATTTTCTCTGCGTTTTCCCTTGCGCGCCTAAAGTCATAAAGCAATGGCTTTTCACTAGCATCACGTTGTGATAATATGATTCATATTCCTTTTTATGCCTTCAGGACTTGCAGCCAGTGTCTAATCATGGACTAAATTTCCTTTCCAAGCCATGGGACTTTTAAATTCCCAAACAAGTAAACTTCAGGTAGCGCTCATTGTCGGTGGCCACTTTCAAAAACTTTCTCGGGTTTAAACCTTAGCAGCATAACCTTTCAACATACTTTCTCCCATAGGGCAAGTATGACAAATTCTCCCCTCGCAAAGAAATTCATCCTTGAATTTCAATCAAACCATTATCCTTCTAAATAATCATGGATCATTTTTGTTATACACCTTGTTAGTTCAAATAGGGTTAAGCACTGAAGAAGGGTGTAATGCCCCATTATGTCTTAGTCTTTGACAACATATTACGTTAGGAAATCCAGTTATTTATAAATACCCTTAGTATAGGGGAACTTTGACCATTGGTTTGACATATTTTTGCCTTCTGTAAATTCTTTTGAACTGCATGGAAGTAGGCTACAGAATGAAAAATTTTATGTCTTAAAAATGGCTTAAATCGTTTAAATATTGAATAAATAAATAAGAAGAACAAGAGACATATAACCAACTTCCAGAAAATTCCTTTAGATATTTCCTGTGACTAGCTTTCAGAGAATTCCTTTAGATATTTCTGAAACACGAACCCAGTTTTTTGATGCATTCTCAACTGGTCTTTTTTTTTTCTCTCTTAGTTTCTCATCAACAACCTACCTGAGTTGCTACTTAGCTTCTTCCTCTTAATTTCTCTCATCTTCATGCCATTTACAGTAGAATGCAACACATTGAGACAATGGGTTTCATTGTGAGAAAACCTAGAAACTTCCTCTCTTCCCTTCCAAAGCTCACCATGACACGTGGGCACACCAGCTACAAGAGATCCTATTTCCAGCTACTAGAAGAAAACTGCACATATAGGAAAGTGAGAGATGAAGGCAATGCGTGAAAATTATGTGTAGAGAGAGATCTGTTGACTTCGTTTACGAAGGTTTAGCAACATTGGGGTGTCTGAACTAAACTAACACCCACTTTTGATTTCTCTAACTTTTGACTCCCTAAGGTAATTTCAAAGCCAAATCTTGTTCTTAGATACAAAATAGAAAGATTTTAGACTATAGGTAACATGAAAATTGGCTTTAGATACTTGATATTAGTATTAGATAATAAATAGCAACAAATTGTTCTACGGTTAACTTGAATAGTGGCCATAGTATTTCAAAATTTGAGTATTCCTTAGTTGTTTAATGGCTTCAATAAATTGAAATATTTAGGTAAAGGAAATCGTTAGTGATACCATATATTTAAATGTCGATTTAGGATGCTCTTAAGGTATTCATTGAAATGACTCAGATATTATTTAGCTCTAGTCCTTAGATCAAATAAATTTTATCTTGTGGTTTTGATTCCAATTCTAGGTTATGGTGTTAAACGTGAAGAGTCCCCACAAAAAACTCATCCTAGGGATTTCTTGGAAAAGGACAAAAATCTCTCCTTAGCTTCCTGTTTGCTTTAAAGGTGACAGACGAGCTTGGGTTCCTTAGGTTTTGGCTTAGTGGTTAAAATCTTCAATAATGGAGGTATTTTGTAAGCTTTCAAGAGTAGCAAGGTCAGTAGAATTCTCTACCCTTGGTTACATGTGTTTTCCTTATCTTATAAGCTATATTATTGTATATATGCCAATTATTTATAATCCTTACTTGTGCTCTTTGATTCTTAAAGGTATATCGCTATTGAACTTTTACCATAATAATTCATATAGAAACAAATGGAATATTTTTAGGTTGTGTGTACCATTCTTGCATATTTTAAATTTACATGGCATAATCCATTTTTCATGATTATATACCATGTATGTTATTATATGAGAAGTCCTATATTCCTATGCGATATAAAGTTATTCAGATTTAGCATATGCCACTAAATGTGCACGCATAAGACTTTGTATATGTTCATGGTTTTTAGGATCCATAGTTGTGATATGGTAAAACCACTAGGTGCACCTAAGTCACGACCTCTATCGATTAAGTTAGTCTTGGAAGAGGGTCTGGCTTCCTCACCCCCTTTTGTTGAGTTAGTCCCAGAGGCTAGGTGTAGAGCTAGCATTTTTCTATTCCTTAGTTGTGTTAGTACTATAGGATCCTCCATCTTGTTGAGATGGTTCCTGGAAGTGAGTTACTTGTTTCCCCTCTGGTTGAGTTGGTCCTGGAGGTGGATCATTTGGGTTCTTTCACAAAAATTTATGGGATCCTCGTATTTTCATATGAGAATTTGGAAGCTATGCTTTTGGAAAATTGATCATTGTGTACAAGAATATATCAATTTACAAGCACAAGTATATGGAATATACATGTTTATCATTCCTTATTTTATAATTGTCACTAGTTCAAGTATACGAAATTTAACGTGATTAGTATTCCATTAATTATATTTTTCACATGTATAAGTGTAAGAAACTTATATGTTACACGCATAGATATTTGGAATATTGTACATATTTTTACCAAGCATCAACATAAGAAATTCACTTGCATGATATGTACATCCTGTGTATTTTTCACATGTGAATTATTACATAGATTTTGATACCTCAATTCTTTATTTTATCTTATTATGTAAGGAGAATATATTACTTTATTTTCAAACTTGTACCCTTGGATAGAAATTTCTTACTCACTGAGTCCATATGACTCAATCCCCATATCTTTTTTCAGATTATTTTGTAGGATCTCTACATGCCAATCCTCAAGTTACTGTTGGGTCTAGTTTTTATCCTACGATGTTTATAATATAAGCATGGGTTTTAAAATTTTTTTAATATTTAAGCTTGTAAACAGGTGGAAAAAAAACACTAAGCAAACAACTCACGATTAGAGAGAGAAGTAAAACAGATTGCAATTTTACGTACCTTTTGTAATACACTTCTCAACTAACCACTTATTCTTTGGGAACTACCAGTCCACGGAACCTATAGTGAATAGGTTTAGTGATTGGAATAAAATAAAATATGAAAAAAAAATTATTTGACTGCTTTCAAAATTAAACTAGAAAGCCTTCCCCTTTTGTTCCTCTTAGTATGGCATGAAAAACCAATTCCTAAAAATTAGGGATCCATACGCCTACTAGGGGGAATTAGATAATCATATTATCTAACATTATATCAATTAATAAGCATATTATTAATTTTGATAATAACATATTTTATTTAACAATTAACTTAAACATGTGTGGCTTTCTAATTGGTCATGATTGAAATAAAATTTAAATAAACGAATTTCATTTAATTAAATCCCTTTTACTTAGATAGTTTCCTAGAGAATGAAGGCTAACTAAGAAATTAAAACTCTCTTAATTTCTAATCCTTTTTATTCACTTAGATAATTAGGATAATTAGGGAGATTTAGGTTTGAATATTTCAAGCCTCTCTCTTCCCTCTATGGTCGTACATCTCTCTATCCCATAGAGAGATAGTTTACTTAACTCTAGTTTGAACAATTCAAACTTTAGGAAATTAGGATTATTTATTTTAATTTAATAAAATCAAATTTTTATCCTAAAAACATGCCTTGGCCGAAATTCCTAATTAAATAGGGATTTAATTTTATTTCTTCAACTTCTTCAAATAAATATTTGAACAATTCAAATATTAATTTAAAGCAATTAAACCAAAAAATAATGACTAAGATAAAAGTTGTCCAAATTGAGACAATACTTATCTTAATTAAGATAAACCTTTGTCTTAAAATTTTATTTTCTAATTAAAACAACACTACTTTAAATTAGACAACTAATGTGAGAATTATCTTCGTATCTTTGGTAACAAAAATGTTTATCGCATTTTCATAATGGGAATAGGTTGCCCTGGAAAATAAGTTGTATTCCCCAATTTAATGTAAATACATTTTAATATTAATAAATAAAGAGTTTATTTATGTGAGCTTTATTTTCTAACTATTAAGGTTATTAGATTCTAATAAATTAAGATACATTTGCATAAGAATTATGCAAAAGAAGATATGTATCTTTGGATGAATCTAAAATATTATTCATAATCACTTAGTAGACCTAGTCACTCTATTCAATAAAGACTATAGTGTTCAAATTACCTCTATAAAAAGAATGATATTTCTTTCTAAAGGAATGATGAATCTCAAATCATTGAACAAGTAGACTTTAAGTAATGACACTATTAAATGAATTGGAATCAAGTGAGATATTAAGTTCAACTTAATACCATTGCTTTAAACTTGAACTCACATCCTGATGGATTATGGACTCATGTTCATGACCATTGTGATCTTTGATATACTATGGGCATGACCATTGTGTGATATTGGTTAAGACTCTGTATGTTGGGATCATTGTGGAATAAACATCAGGGAATATAAATCTAGGAAATGGAGTTCGTAGCATTAGATAACTTCTAGTGATTTCAAGAAGACAAGTGACATATCTGGGCTTAGGGAAATGATGAATTAACTACTCATCATTTGAAGATGATTTTAGAAAAGTTCTAAAAGATTATATGGTCACTTATCGATTGAAATCTAAAACCAGGGGATAAAATTGACATAAGAGGTAAAACAATACTTTTAACTTGTGTCAATGAATGGCTACGAGGGTTCACAAACACTAGGTTTACAAATTTGACAATTCAATGTTCAAAAATGACTTCTCATAATTTTAGAAATTATCAAGAATGCAATCACGAGTCTTTAGTGAAATGACTTATGATTAATAAAATAGGATTATCTTAATAAAATTAAAATAGTCCCAAATTTATTGGAACTTAAAATTCCTATGTTCAAATGGATTCCTACCTTGCTTTGGATAATTCAATCTACATTAAATTGGAATAGATTTAAGATGAAATTAATTGATAGCATTTATGTTAATGTCTTTGTTAAGACAAGAGTTGTCTTAATTTAGACAAAGAGTTATTTGAAGAGAAATGTTGTCCTAATCATGCTTGAAATATCAGAAACATTTTTGTCACTAAAGAAACAAAAATAATTCTCACATTAGTTGTCTAATTTAAACAAATGTTGTTTTAATTAGACAATAGAATTTTAAGATAAATGTTTGTTTGAATTAAGACAACTGTTGTCTTAATTAGGACAACCTTTATCTTAGTAATTAATTTTGATTTAACCACTTTAAATTAATATTTGAATTATTCAAATATTTAATTTGAAGAAGTTGATTAAAATTAAATTAAATTCTCATTTAATTATGAATTTCATTTATATCATTTTATTAAAATAAAATTAATTTTAATTATTTATCCTAATATTATTTGCAAAGTTTGAATTGTATAAAGTTGTAAGACAACCTCCTCCCCATGTGATGGAGAGGTGCATGCCAAAAGGGGAGAAATTGACTCCCTCTTAATTATCCTAGTGAATAAAGGATTAAAAATTAAAATAGTTTTAATTTTTCAAGTAACCTACATTCACTAGGAAATGAACTAAGTCAAAGGGATTTAATTAAATAAAATTCATTATTTGAAATTTCATTATTTGAATTTTATATTCAAACATGACCAATTAGAAAACCGCACGTTTTATTTAAAAGTTAAATAAAATATGACTTTATCAATTGAATAATACAATATTAATTAATAAATTAATTAGATAATTTGATTATCTATTCTCCTTAGTAGGCGTGTGGAATCCAAAAGTTTTAGGGAAAGAATGACCTAGGGTTAGGTTAGTATAAATATAATCTAACATCCTCTCTCCTTGTGGCCAAAAATATTAGAGAGACCACATTGAGAGTGCCTCAAGTTTTTTGAGAGAAAAACACTAAGAGCAAAAGTGAGTTTTGTTTGAGTGCTTTCATAGAATTCTATAAGCCATACTTGAAGGGAAAGGGAAGGCTTTCTCATTTAATCTGAAAGCTCTCAATTATTTTCTTTCATCTTTTGTTTTGTTCCAATCATTAAGCCTATTCATTATACGTTTTGTGGATTGGTGCTTCCCAAAGAATAGATACTCAGTATGCTTAGTTAGAAAGTATATTACAAGATTAAATTGATTGCAAGAGGTATGTAAAATTCCTATCTATTTTATTTTTCTTTCTAACTGTGAATTATTTGCCTATAAGTTTTGTTTCCGCCTATTTGCAAACTTAAACGTTTTAAAAAATTTTTAAACCCATGCTTGTACCATAAACACTTAGGATAAACAACTAGATCTAACATTTCAAGCTTGCTTATGACAACTTTTGTCCTAAAATAACTCTGTCTAAATTAAGACAACTCTTGTCTAAATTAAGACAATTGATGAAATGCTATCAATTAACTTCATCTTAAATTTATTCCAACTCAATGTGGATTGAATTCTCCAAAGCTAGGTGGGGAATCCGTTTAGACATAGCAATTTCAAGTTCTAATAAATTTAAGATTATTTTAATCTTATTAAGATAATCTAAGTTTGTTCATCATGAAGTCATTTTACCAAAGACTCATAATTGCACTCTTGATAATTGATAAAATTATGAGAAGTTAATGTTAAACATTGATTTGTCCAATTTGTAAACCTATATTTGTGAACCCTCGTATCTATCCATTGACACAAGGTAAAATTACCGTTTTACCCCTTATGTCAATTTTGTCTCTTGGTCTCATATTTTATCCAATAAATGACTAGATAATCTTTTAGAACTTTTTTAAAATTATCTTGAAATGATGAGTAGCTAATTATTAATTTCACTAGGCCCAAATATGTCACTTGTCTTCCTAAAATCATCGAAAATGATGTAATGCTACAAACTCCATTTCCTGGGTTTATATTCTTGGATGTTCACTCCCACTATGATCCCAACATATAAAGTCTTCACCAATGTCAAACAATGATCATGCCCATAGTATATGAAAGATCACAATGGTCATGAACATGAGTCCATAATCCAAAAAGATTTGGGTTCTGCCACAAGCAGATGCAATATGTGTGAGTTCACGTTCAAAGCAACGGTAGTAACTTGAACTTAATGTCTCACTTGATTCCAATTCATTTGATAGTGTCATTACTTGAAGTCTACTACTTCAATGATTTGAGATTCATCATTCCCTTAGAAAAGAATCTCATTCTCTCTGTGTAGGTAATCTGAACACTACAGTCTTTATTGAATAGAGTGACCACTCTATTCAGTGACTATGAATAGTATTTTAGATTCATCCAAATATGTATATCTCCTTTTGCATAACCCTTATGCAAATGTATCTTAGTTTATTAGAATCTACGAACCTTAATAGCTAAAAAATAAAGCTTACATAAATAAACTTTTTATTTATTAATATCAAAAATGTAATTATATCAAATTGAGGAATACAACTTGCTTTCCAAGGTAACTTAATCGTAATAGTTACATATAAACTTGCCAATTGAACTTGGTAGGCTTCCTTGTTGTACAAATGGATCAACCCTTAAACCTCTCAGACAGACTAGGTTGTAGCATTGTCTTGAGTTAGTCTAGGATTGCATTTTTTGTTGTGTGAAGTTGTAATATGTCATGCAGATGCAGTTAATTGCTTTTGGCCATGGAGGCTTATCTTGTGTTTTAGCTTAGCCACCTTGTGGTATACTATTTGTATTTGGGTACATTAAAAATTCAAGAAAAACTTCATCAATTTTTTGTAAAATTTCCCAAGTGTAGTCTTATTTGTGCAAGTCAATTTATATTTTTATCTTTGTTATTTTGAAAATTGCATATGTATCTAAAGGTTTGTAGGATGCCATCTTAATGGTGGTTTTCCAATGCCAGTCACGTGCCCAAAATTGAGGTGTGACAAAGGGGGCGAATTGGGCGCTCTTAGATATTTTAAACTTTTGGAGGAGGTAGAAATTTTACTTCTTTGGTTAACCAAAAATCTAGTTGCTCCTTTAGCAACAGGTTCAACTAGAGAGTTTGAAGGTGAAATAAGGATAAGTGACAACTAAATGAGTTAAAATGCTAAAATCTTGAAGTGGTAAATTTGAAAGACACGTTTTGCTGAACAATGCTTTAAGATAAATCAAGAGTGTAAACTTAGTGTAAAAGAATTTTATCAATGATTGAGAAACTAAGTGAGAAAGTCAACTATTGAAAGAAAAAAGAGATAGAGGATAAGGGAGAATCACTATAAGATGGATCCTACATTCACTTACCAAGAACAAAGCAAAGAAATTTTACTCTATGGGGGCATTTGGTACCAGAAATGTTTTAAGTCTTAGAAAGTTACATTCCAAGAATGTTTTATTCTTGGAATGAGATTCTAGGAAAATTCAGAAAATGTGTTTGGTTACCACTCAATTTTTCTGAGAATGGAATGCAACATTCATATTCTTATGTTTGTTTCATATAACATATTCTGAGGAATGTAACTAAATTTTACATAAATACCCTTTAATTAAGTTAAAAGAAATTAAGTAAAATAATATATGTACCAAATAATTTCAGCATTATAAATAATTCTATCATTATAAATATTTTATAATAATAATTTTATATTCTCATATTAATTAATTTTAATAAATTATATTTATTAAATATAAAAATAATTATATTTAACAAAGGTAGAAATTACATTTATTAAATATAAAAATATTTTTATATTCTATCATTATATAATTTTATATTATCATATTAATTACTTTTTTTAATTTGGGTTATTATCATAAGGGTATTTGGGTTATAAAACATTTCCAAATTTTCTATTCCCTCTTAGAATCTTTCTAACCCATGTGTTTTAGAGGGAATGTTTCATCTGCAAATTTTGAAGAAAGTGGATTCTAGGAATATTTTTTCAAACCTTCTACCAAACAAAGGAAAGTTTTTTTCCAATTGAACATTCCCAGAAATGTGAAAACATTCCGGATACCAAACACCCCCTATGGGTAATCACAAGTACAAGTACAAGCTAACACAGCTTTTATAATTAAATCTTGGTTAACCCTTTCTACCATTGAGTTTTTCCTAAGAACCCAACTAAACTTAATCATAAGCTCAAGATCCACTGATTTTTTACATCATTCTTAGGCAACTTACAACCACTAGATTTTTCTTCACAAAAACCTAGCAAAACTCTAATACAGGCTTGAGCTTCACACAAATTTTTACAACCTCACGAGTTATCCTCACAAACACTAGATTTTTCTTCAAGGTGAACCTAGCAAACCTCACAAAATAGAATTTGATAAACTCAAGTAAACTTAAGCTCCCCTCAAGGCAACTAAACAATAAAAGCTCAATGAAGGGCATGTTTATCTCAGGTTTAAGCACAGTAAGACAACATCTTCTTTTCTTGTTCTTGTCTCTTGTACACAACTCTGTTGAATGTGATTATTTATTGCCATGCACCACTAAGGGTATGTGACCGGCGTAGGAAACTATCATTAAGATAACTTCCTACAAGTCTACAAATAGACCTATGCATTTGCAAAGTAAAGAGAATAACAATACTAAACTAACAAGTACAAGTAAGTGTAGGGAATAAGTTGCCCTGGAAAGTAAGTTGTATTCCCCAATGTGATGTAAATATATTTTAATATTAATAAATAAAGAGTTCATTTATGTAAGCTTTATTTTCTAGCTATAAAGGTTCCTAGATTCTAATAAACCAAGATACATTTGCACAAGAGTTATGTAAAAGGAGATATGTATCTTTGAATGAATCAAAAATATTCATAGTCACTAAATAAAGATAGTCACTCTATTCAATAAAGAATGTAGTGTTCGGATTACTCCCATAGAAAGAATGAGATTATTTTCTAAGGGAACAATGAATCTCAAATCATTGAAGTAATAAACTTCAAGTAATGACACTATTGAATGAATTGGAACCAAGTGTGATATCAAGTTCAAGGTAATACCATTAATTAGAACTTAAACTTATACACATTGCATACACTAGTAGTAGAACCGAAATTCTAATGGATTATGAACTCGTGTTCATGACCATTGTGATCTTTGATATACTATAGGCACGACCATTGTGTGACATTGATTAGGACCTTGTATGTTGGAAACATAGTGGGAGTGAACACCTAGGAACATAAATCCAAGAAATGGAGTTCGTAGCATTACATCACTTCTAGTGATTTCAAGAAGACAAGTGACATATCTGGAACTAGTGAAATGATGAATTAGCTACTCATTATTTCAAGATAGTCTTAGAAAAGTTCTAAAAGATTATATAGTCACTTATTGGATGAAATTTGAGATTAGGGAAAAATTTTGACAAAAGGGGTAAAATGATAATTTTACCTTATATCAATGGATGGCTATGAGGGTTCATAGACACTAGGTTTGCAAATTGCACAAATCAATGTTCAACAATGACTTATCATAATTTTAGTAATTATCAATGGTTTAACTATTTTAAATTAATATTTGAATTGTTCAATTATTTAATTTGAAGAAGCTTATTAAAATAAAATTAAATCTCATTTAATTAGGAATTTTGGTTATAGCATTTTATTAGTATAAAATTAATTTAATTATTTATTTATCCTAATATTGTTGCAAAGTTTTTATTGTTCAAACTTATGAAACAACTTCCTCCCCACGTGATGGAGAGGTGTATGGCCAAAAGAAGGGAATTGGTCTTTGACATGGTGAAATATGTTCCCTCATAATTATCCTAATTATCTAAGTGAATAGACATTGGAAATTAAAAGAGTTTTAATTTCTTAGGTAACCTACATGCACTAGGAAACTAACTAAGTGTAAGAGATTTAATTAAGAAAATTCATTTATTTGAATTTTAATTCAAGTATGACCAATTAGAAAGCCACACGTTTTATTTAATTATTAAATAAAATGTTATTATTAAAATCAATAATATGATTTTTAATTGATAAAGTATTAGATAATTTGATTATTTATTATTTCCCATTAGTAGGTGCACGAATCCCTAAAGGTTAGGGATTAAATTTTTGTATTACACTCAAATGCTCTCACATCACCTAGGGTTGACATATTATATATATGCAACATCTCCCTCTTATGGCCGGGTAAGTGAATATTTGAGACAGAGAAAAAGTGAATATTTGAGGAAGAGAAAAAGTGAATGTTTTAGAAAGAGAAAAAGTGAATTCTTTGGTGTGGGACTATGGAGTTCTTCATACCATACTAAGAGGAACAAAAAGGAAGGCTTTCAAATTTATTTTGAAAGCTATCAATTATTTTCTTTCATCTGTTGTTTATTCTAATGACTAAACTTATTCATCATAGGTTCCATAGTTTAGTACTTCCCAAATAATAGGCAGTCAGTGGGCTTGGTTGGGAAGCAAATTGCTAGATTAAAGTGACTACAATAAGTATGCACCATTCTTATCTATTTTACTTCTCTTACTAGTTATGAGTTATTTGCTTATATGTTTTATTTCTGCCTGTTTGCAAGCTTAAATGTTTTAAAAATTTTAAGACCCATGCTTGTATTGTAAACACTTAGGATGAAGAACTAGATTCAATCATTGGTATCAGAGCTTATGGTTCACAACTATATATGTGTATATGATGCATGGTTGGTACCTAGAAATCATTTACAATGTAAGATTGTATGTATGATGTCTTTTATATGTTGTTTTTTGTTTAAATTAAATTTATGGCCACATTAATGGCTTAGACAAATTTCCTTCTATTTTTGGGATGTAACAAGAAGGATGATCCCATATGGTCATGTTTCCTTCTTAGTTTATTTTTGTTAATTTTTTAAATTACAATATTATGTTGTAAATGGCAAGAAACCGCTAATTGTAACATGCAAAACACGGCAAGCCCAAGAAAGGTGTGAAGACTTCTTGGCCAAGCCTAAGGCATGGTAAGTTGGTGGAGACATCCCAGAAGTCCAAGAGTTGGACAATAGCAAAGAATGAAGAAAATATCTGTAATAGTTTAGAATTTTATTTTCTCTTCTAAAATGGCCATTAATATGGTCTTCGTACTATATTTAATTTTATAATATGATATTATATGTAACAACATGTGATGTAGACTAGTAGGTGCCAATCAAGCCCATATGCTCATGCATACATTATGTTATATATATTAAAAGAGTTCTAAAATGATAAAACCTAAGAAACATGAAAAATTAGCAAGTTAGCTAATTAGGACTTAATTTTTCAACAAAATAAAATAGTTAGAAATTAATTGGGTCCATAATTGATAAATTTGATAAAGATAATTAATTTCCAACTAAAGAGTTTAGTTAGAATTAATTTAATCACCTTGTAACTAATTAGCCAATTAAATTACCTAATTTTATTTTCAAACTAAGAGTTGATGTGAAAATAATTAGGAAATGCATAAGGAATTAAATTCCTAAATAATTAGTAAAAGTTACCAATGTAAATATTATCTAAAAAGTTTAGAAAGGAAACCAAGTTCATAAGTGATTTATGTTTTCTAAAAGGATGCATGCTAGAAAACTTGGTAAATCAACTTAGAATAATTAATCATAATTAATTAATTAAGATATTGAGTGAGAGAGGGCGCTAGTAATTCTAGAACCCACAGCCTCCAACAATTAATCCATTGTTATGGAGTTTATGTCACTCCCTACAAGAAAGCATATACTCAGACCATGACTGGAATGGATTTCCTGAGTGATAAGTTCTACCATAGAAGCTTACTTAGTGGTATATCCAAGTATGATGAAATGGTTGGTTAACACACTCGACATTAACCTATAAATATACTACCTATTGTAGCTTTGTTGATAGATTAATGGGCCAAATAAAGGCGCTCCTCAACTATGCTAAAGTACGAAGATACCAGGTAGTAAAGTTGAGTGAAAAGGTCCCAATTTACCTTGTAAATATTCATGGCCCATAGCTAGTTGCTTAGTGCGGAAGGTGAATGACCATCAAACAAGAATTAATATGCTCATCCATAGATGCATTTGTTTAAAAGTCCATTCAATAGCTAGTAAGATTACTAATATTAAATGTATTTTACAGACAATCCCTTAATCATGAACGCACTATCTATTTTGATTAAAAACTACACCCTAAACGATTGGAATTATGTGGAGTGGAAGAAAAACCTCAACACCATTTTGAATTATGACAAGATGACATGGGTCCTTTCTAAGCAAGCACCCCTTGATCTTACTCCTAACTCGTTGCCATGCAAAATCGAGTATCATAAACAGTGGCATGATGACAATGCTTTAGTTAAGTGCTATATACTGGCTCAATGACTAGTGTGTTGCAGTAACAGCATGATGGCATGGAACATGCTACTGGCATCATGTACCATATGCATGAGATATTTGGTACAAAGACTCGGTTTGCTAAGGTGAGAGCTATGAATGCTTTCAAAGACCTTAAGTAGAAACTAGGGGAGCCAAAGAGAGATTGCATGCTAAAGGTAATATACTACCTTAATGACACTAAGCTACATGGGGCTGAGATTGATCGAACAGTCAAGTGTCAATGATCATTCACAATCTAAACTCTTAGTTCTTGCAATTCAAGTTGGACTATGAATTGCATAGTAAGTACTATACCCTTAGTCGATTGATGAATGACGTGCAAGCTGTGAAGGAGGATCTTGAAATCAAGAAGAACGCAAAGGCAAATGTGGTGGCTATGGAGCCCAAGAAGGCAAAGGGGCCGAGTAATAAAAAGAAAAATGCCAAGAAATCAGCTGAGCTGGGCATAAAAAGAAAAATGCCAAGAAATGGCAAATGGCGCACTAGACTCAGCTCAAGCAATGGGAGCCACTACCTTGCATTTTTCAAATAACAAGTAATTAGTTTTAGATAATGTTTATTTTATTCCTGGACTTCACAAAAAAATGATTTCTGTCTTTTGTTTAATAAATTCTAGATATTCTATTTCTTTTAGTAATGAGATTACCATTTATATGAATAGAATTTTAATTTGTTCTGGAATTACTAAGAATAATTTATATTATCTAGAACCAATTAATTGGACTACAAACATTGAAGAAACAAATTCACCTAAGTCTAAAAGAATTAATGAATCTAGCATAGATAAAAGTTATCTATGACATAAGTGATTTAAGTCATATTAATCAAAACTGGTTAAGTAGACTAAAGCACAACAAGAGTAATTCCGTTGAAAAGTTCAATGAATTCAAAGTTGAAGCTGAAAAGTAGTTAGGTAAACCACTGAAACAATTTCGATCGGATCGCGGTGGTGAGTAAATTTTAGGGAATTTTAGTAGTTTCTGGTTGATAAAGGAATATGACTCTTTTAGAAATGATGAGGTCGATGATGTCCTATGCTGCATTAGCATAATCGTTCTAGGGATATTTATATATAAATAGTAGCATACCTACTAAATTTCCTCCATCAAAAGTAGTGCCTAAGACACCAAGGGAGCTATGCACAGGACATAAAACATCTTTATGTCACTTGCAAACTTGGGGTTGTCCAGCAAATGTGTATAAGCTTAAGTCCAAAAGATGGAACCCGGGTCAGAGGTATGTTTATTTGTCCGATATCCTAGGGGTACAAGGGGATACAACTTCTATAGTACCCAAGATAAAAAGGTATTTGTTAATTCAAATGCAACATTTTTACAATACGATTTTGTGAGAAATCACAAACCTTACATCAAGATTGTTCTTGTAAAACAAAGTGATTGGTCAAAATCTAAAGATGATTCTAATAAAGTCATTACTAGCATGGATTCAAGAGTTAAATCTTAACTAGTGGCACCTTGTCATAGTGAAAGGGTTGTTAGACAACCTGAAAGATACATAGGACTAGGAGAACACTTGGTGACTCTTTCAGATAAACATGAATCAGATCCCGTTACATATAAGGAAACCATTAACGATGTTGATGATGTTCATTGGCAAAAGGTAATGAAATCAAACTTGGAATCGATGTATTCCAACAAGCTCTGGACTCTTGTAGATGCACCTTGAGTGTAAATGGATCTATAAGAGAAAGAGAGGAGTTGATGGGAAGGTGGAGACCTTCGAAGCTAGGCTAGTAGCCAAGGCTTATAACCAAAATGTATCAACTATAAAGAAAGCTTCTCGCTGGAAGCTATGCTTAAATCCATCAAGATCCTATTACCTATAGCTGCACATCTTGACTATGAGATATGGCAGATAGATGTCAAGACCTCATTCTTAAATGAGGATCTTGAAGAGCATATTTATATTGCTCAACCAGATGGTTTCATTGAAAAGGACCAAGAACACAAAGTTTGTGAATTGCATAGGTTCATTTATGGACTTAAGCAAGCACCAAGATCTTGGAATATAAGATTTGACACTACAGTCAAGTCTTATGAATTCCAACAAAATGCAGATGAACCCTGTGTCTATAAAAGAATACAGGAGAGTATGGTTGTCTTCCTAGTACCCTATGTAGATGACATTCTACTCATTAAGAATGATGTAGAAATGTTATCTATGGTAAAAGAATGGTTGAATCAGTAGTTTCAGATGAAGTACTTAAGAGAGGCTAGCTATATTCTTAGGATCCAAATGATAAAAGATCATAAGAACAAGCATATAGCCTTGCCCTAAGCAACAAACTGTTGACAAAGTTTGGCATGCAGGATTCCAAGAGAGGTTTCACACCCTTCAGGCATGGAATCAAACTTTCTTAAGATCAATCACCGAAGACTCCTGTAAAAGTTGAACATATGAGATGGATTCCCTAAGCATCCACAGTTGGAAGTCTCATGTATGCTAAGCTTTGCACCAGACCGAACATCTGCTATGCAGTTAGTTTAGTTAGTAGGTTTTAGTCAAACCCTAGCATGGAACACTGGACTGCGGTCAAGTGTATATTTAAGTATATTCGCAAGATGAAGAACTACATACTAGTGTATTCTAGTAGTGACCTAATTCTGATTGGGTACTCTGACTCAAATTTTCTATCTGACATTGATTATAGAAAATCAACATTAGGCTCTGTTTTCAATTTAGGTGGTGCAGCTATTGTTTGGAGGAGCATAAAGCAATCTTGCATTGCTAACTCCACCAAGGAAGCAGAATATGTTGCAGCTTATGAAACTTTAAAGGAAGCTGTTTGGTTGTGCAAGCTCCTTAAGGACCTTAAGGTGGTTCCAGATGAGGATAAGGCCATAACTCTCTATTGTAATAATAGTGAAATGTGGAAAACTCAAAAGAACCGTAGAATCGTAAGGTATCCAAACATATTTAGAGATAGTATCATCTAAAGCAAGAGATAATATAGCGTTGGAAAGTGGTCGTCACCAAGATTATGACTAAAAGGAATCTAGTTGATCCAATCACAAATACTCTTTCACATAAGAGCTTCAAGGGTCACCTAGAAGGATTAGGGATTAGGGATTAGGGATATGTCATACATTCTTTAGGGCAAGTGGGAGATTGTTGGGAATAGGTTGCCCTGGGAAGCAAGTTGTATTCTCCAGTTTGATGTAAATACTTTTTAATACTAACAAATAAAGAGTTCATTTATTAAACTTTATTTTCTAGCTATTAAGGTTCCTATATTCTAATAAACCAAGATACATTTGCATAAGAGTTATGCAAAAGGAGATATGTATCTTTGGATGAATCTAAAACAATATTCACAGTCACTGAATAAAGCTCGTCACTCTATTCAATAAAGACTATAGTGCTCGTATTACCTCTGAAGAAATAATGAGATTCTTTTATATGGGAATGATGAATCTCAAATCATTGAAGTAAGAGACTTCAGGTAATAACACTATTAAATGAATTGGAATTAAGTGAGATATCAAGTTCAAGTTAATATCGTTACTTTGAGCTTGAACTCACACACATTGCATACGCTAGTAGTATAACCAAAATCCTGATGGATTATGGACTCGAGTTCATGACCACTGTAATCTTTGATATACAATGGGCAAGACCATTGTTTGACATTGGTCAAGACCCTATATGTTGGGATCATAGTGGAAGTGAACATTCAGGAATATAAATCCAAGAAATGGAGTTCGTAGCATTACATTACTTCTGGTGAATTCAAGAAGACAAGTAACATATCTGGGCTCAGTGAAATGATGAATTAGCTACTCATTATTTAAAGATAGTCTTAAAAAAGTTCTAAAATATTATCTAATAACTTATTGGATGAAATATGAGACCATGACACAAATTTGACATAAGGGGTGAAACAATAATTTTACCTTGTGTCAATGGATGTCTATGAGGATTCACAGACACTAGGTTTGCAAATTGAACAAATCAATGTTCAGCATTGACTTCTCATAATTTTAGGAATTATCAAGAGTGCAATCATGAGTCTTTGGTAAAATGACTTCATGATTAATAAAATAGGATTATCTTAATGAGATTAAAATAATCCCAAATTTATTGGAGCTTGAAATTCATATGTCCAAATAGATTCCCCACCTAGCTTTGGATAATTCAATCCACATTAAATTGGAATAAATTCAAGATGAAGTTAATTAAAAGCATTTCAGCTAATGTTTTTATTAAGACAAGAGTTGTCTTAATTTAGACAATGAATTAATTTAGGACAAATATTGTCCTAAACATGCTTGAAAATGTGAGAAACATTTTTGTCACTATAAATATAAAAATAGTTTTTACATTAGTTATTGAAATTAAACAAGTGTTGTTTCAACTAGACAATGAAATTTTAAAACAAAGGTTTGTCTTGATTAAGACAAGTGTTGTTTCAATTTAGATAACAATTATCTTAGTAATTATTTTTGGTTTAATTACTTCAAATTAATATTTGAATGTTCAAATATTTAATTTAAAGAAGTTAATTAAAATAAATTCAAATCCCCATTTAATTAGGAATTTTGACTATAGAATTTTATTAGGATAAAGTTAATTCAATCAATTATGTATCCTACTGTTATTACAAAGTTTGAATTGTTTAAACTTGTGAAACAACCTCCTCCCCATGTGATGGAGAGGTGTATGGCCAAAGGAGGGGAATTGGTCTTTGACATAATCAAATATATTCCCTCCTAATTATCCTAATTATCTAAGTTAATCAAGGTTAGAAATTAAAAGAGTTTTAATTTCTTAGGTAACCTACATTCAATAGGAAAATAAGTCAAAGGGATTTAATTAAATAATTTTCATCTATTTGAATTTTAATTCAAGCATGACCAATTAGAAAGTCACACATGTTTTATTTAATTGTTAAATAAAATGTTAATAATGTGATTATTAATTGATAAATAATTAGATAATTTGATTATCTAATATTCCTCATTAGTAGGTATATGAATCCCTAATGATTAAGGATTAAATTTTTGAATTATACTCAAATGCTCTCACATGATCTAGGGATAGCATACTATATATATACAACCTCTCCTCTTGTGCCCGAACAAGTGAACATTTGAGAAAGACAAAAAGTGAATTCTTTGGTGTGCCACTATAGAGTTCTTCATGTTATACTAAGAGGAACAAAGGGGAAGGCTTTCTAATTTATTTTGAAAGCTATCAATTATTTTCTTTCATCTTTTGTTTATTCCAATCACTAAACATATTCACCGTAGGTTCCGTGGATTGGTGCTTCCCAAAGAATAGGCGGTCAGTGCGCTTAGTTGAAAAGCTAATTGCAAGATTAAAGTGACTACAATAGGTATGTAAAATTCTTATCTATTTTACTTCTCTTACTAGTTGTGAGTTATTTGTCCATGTGTTTTATTTCCGTTTTTTCCTTAAATGTTTTGAAATTTTTAAGACCCATGCTTGTACCATAAACACTTAGGATAAACAATTAGATCCAACAGTAACATGCAAAACCAGGGAAGTTTACTCAAAATTCAACGAAGTATCCCCTAAAATCTCAACTTGCCCAATGCACAAATAGTCACATAATCAAGGTGGATAGGCCCACCATAAGATACAAAATTGGCCTCCATGGCCAAAACACAAGAAATATATAATACATGTACATGTCACATCACAACAAGACTACACAAAATCAAAGATCAACTGTCCAAGGACATCAAAGGTTGCTCCATTTTTCTTCAAGTGGCAAGTTCTTGAGGAGCTTGAGGATCGGCGTGAGTAGATACTTCAACTTGATCTTAAATTTGGAAAAAGTGGAGGGTGAGTCTTATAGACCCAGTGAGTTGGAAATTCCTACCAAATGATACAAGTTTGCATAAGAAGGTAGTATAATGTTATTTACACGCTAAGATGAGTTAAAGAACTAAGGTATTATGTTCTATGTAGAAATTCACATTTGAAAGTTTATGGACAAGGAAATGAGCTGCTAAAACTCTACTAATTCTATGGCTTTATTAGAAAAGGAAAATCATGTATAGTAGCTTTAATACTCATATCAAACTATGAATTTTGCCAAAATGTATCAAAGATGAAATACATGTAAAGAAATAGTGTAACAATCTAAAACTAAACATATAAATTCCATATACTTATGCATGTGACAAATATAATATAAAAGGGATGCTAGATAGGTATATTCCATATACTTATGCATATGGTAATTATAGCTAAGGGATGAATCCAATCCTTCTTCACGTAGGAAACACTTCCATGTACATGTACGTGTAAAGTATGCCTCATCTGGTGCAAGCTCTACAGATGGGAAGAAACCTTATACCATGTACCCTTTCCTTATAGCCTTCCTTATGCCTCCCAAATCATAGTCCATAGACAAGTCCATATAAGGTAGGTACACCTAAGGTTACATTATCGAAGATGCTAAGGGATCTACCTAAAAATAGGTTTTCATGTATCATGTGAAATAATTCATTTGCATATAAATTAACCATGTGAAAATAGGAACATAATGCCACAAATAAAATTAAAGTCATATGTATGGATAATAATAATCATTTAAAAGCTCATATGTCAAGTAAGCCACAAACAAGTATAAAATCACATATGTGGACATTTAGTAACATGCTAGATTTGAATAGCTTTACGTCACATAGGAATATAAGACTCTTTATATGACAAGAAAACATTGTATAACACCAAGAGAGTTAACTTATGCCTTTGTAAATCCAAGATATGCAAGAAAGGTACACAAAACCAAAATGTTTCATTTGCCTCTTTATGAACTAGTATTGTAAGAATTTAATAGCCATATACTTTTAGGAATCAAAAGACAATAAATAGTTAATATTTGTAAGTACTTGTCATAGATAAAATAAGAATATCTTATAAGGAAAATTCATGTAACCCAAGGTAGAGAATTCCACTCACAATGTTAACTTTGAAAGCTTAGTACACAATACCACTATCTTTGATAGTTTTAGCTGCACCAAGCCAAAAACCAAGGTTGTCCTTTTACCTTTGGAAGCTCACTTGAGGTTGAACACCATAGGAGGAGTTTCTTGAGGAATTCTTCAATTCCAAACACCATAATCATGCTTACGGAGTGGAAATATGTCAACTTTGTAAAAGAACAAGTTGAAGATATGGTAAGAAATCAAGAAGGTATGAGCTTAGCTATCCTTTCATGTAGGTCTTAGCCAACGCAAGGAAGAAGAAGAGATGGCTGAATTTGTGGGAGAAAGAAGCTAATAAGTGAAGCCATCCCATTTGGACCAAAATGAACTTAGTCAACCATTTCTTCACACTTGAATTTTAAGAGTATTTAGGCCATTTTGGAACAAGAAAAATCTAAGCATTCTTATCATGAAGTGGGTAGCTATTTTGGTCTTAGAAGTGTATAGAATGCATGAATATGAAATGACCAAATTGCCATAATCTTATACCTTTACACCTAAGGGCAAAATTGTCATTCTAGTTAGAAAATTTTATTTTTACATAGTTTCTTCCCAAAACCACCACCATATGAAAATTCACGTCCTCTTTCTTACTACCATGTAATCTAATAGAAATCATGGAAGCCAAAATAAGGTCAATTAAGTGCTCAAAGTTCATTCATGTACTAAGTGTATTTATGAACAATTGAACCTAAGGTATTGTATTCAACCAAAGACTTAGACTTAAGGGGTGGCATTACATTTATTCTTGAGAGTATGAACATTAAGCTTTTAGCTATTGGAAAACAAGTCTTGATATCATAGTACAGCAGGAACCATTTTCACATTGATTCCCTTCTCTACAACTTCACAAATTTTGAATACAATCGCTTCTAGGTTTGCTGTAGAGTTGTTTGCTAATAGCTTTTTCTCATATTTTGGCTTTCAACTTGCACAAGTGATAGCTGCCAAGGCTATCAAATTATATTAATTTTTACCTATTCACCAAAATTACTTGCAGTATAAGTTAACACTAGGTCGAGCCCTTGGATCACTCCAATTATACAATCAAATCAAGAGGTTAACAAACAGGAGGGAAGGTTGTTTTTTTTAAACTAATTAAACAATAAACTGTATTAGGAAAACAACCAATCCTAGGAAATTAACCAATCTTGATTTTTAATCTATCCTTGATCATTATGGATTCATTCAATTATTAATTGAATTCTTGGCCTTAGATCATATTAAGAAGCCTCAAAATGATCCGTGGAATCTTTACTAGATAAGCATCCAGAATTCGACCAATGAAAGTTAGACAAAGTAAGCATTCATCTAACCTGGATTAATCTTAAAATCCAGAATTCAACCAAGCTAAAAAATCTAGCAAACACCTTTGATATCTCATTTAATCTCTATAATCCTCCTTTAGCATATGTTAAATATGCAGTTATCATATAACCATTCCAATTAAAGTAAGCAAGTCAATTATAATTAGACAAAGAGGAAGCAAAGAAATTCAATTAATTCTTGAATGCAGAAACGATTAAAACTGAATCTCAAGATTAAGCATCAAGATGTCAATCCATAGGATTGATTAAAATTTTATCCCTCCATGAACAAGAGGGAAAAATTGCAGAAAAACAAAGGAAACATAGAGAGAAAACTAACCAAGCAAAAGAAAGAATGAAACGTAACTAATCTACCGCCCACTTTCTATGTTGTCCCACCTTATAAGTGTCTTTAAAATATACAATCCAAGTCTGAGCTTAGGTTATAATTAACCCCCTTTCTCTTAGCTTTAATTGGACACCTAATTTGCCTTAATCGAGCTTAGGATGAGAGAGTTAGACCCAATTTACTCTTAACAGCTCTCTGGACTCATCAGCTGATTTCAAGGGGCGTGAACACAATCAAAACACCATAATATTGAGTTTTTACGTCTCAGATGTCCAATGGCACCAGTTTCAGCCCCATATGACACCTACAGCCCAATTTATGGTCCAATCTTTCCATACTGTCCAGGTTCCAGCAACAGCATCTCTGTTCCGACTTCCAGTTTTAATATGGCCTACTAGACATCCAATTCAGCCTTGGAGCTCTTCATCAAAGTTGCAGGTATTTCTCTCAGCTTTCCTAAAAGGTAAAATTCATGATTATCAGATCTCTAGAACCCAAGTTATGCCCAAAATAAAAAAGTAGTGTAAAATTCCCAATAATGCTGAAAAATACAATTAAGCCCAATTGGAACCCAAACTCATAAAATATGACCAAGCCTAATCAATTAAGCACATAAGAGGTTTAAAAGATTAAATATGAGGGTTAACTAATGTATAGAAATTGTGTTTATCAAATTCCCCCACACTTAGCTTTTGCATGTCTCAAGCAAAGTAGAAGTTCAGCACTAGGAAACAAGGAAAAACAAACACACTCAAAAGCTGAAGACTCTAAAAGACTTACTTTCCAATGATATTCAAGAATGCAAAAATCCATAAGTAGAAGAGCAGCCAAGTATTCAAGTGGTCAAAACATTCATGAGGTAACACTTCTTCACATCTCAAACCAAGAAACAAGGTAGATTCAATTGAAAAGCATGAATTAAGAATGATAGATCCTCACAAGATACATTCCCAGCCCCTCAAGTGTAAAGGTATGTGTTTCACTTAATCAAACCCATGAGACAAAATGTGCTACCATAAGCTTGCTTATCTTCCACATCTCTACTACTCAAACACATGCACACACAAATTAAGAGGACTTTATTCACGGTTGTAATGTGGCCAAGGTAAGGGAAGGAAACAATATGGATATGACAAGCTAAATACCCAAGAGAATAAAAGAGCATTGATGAAGAATTTAAATGAGAAGCTGGAACTTTTACCCTCCATGTATGTAAAGCATATTCTTCGTGTATATTCCTTCATTTTTCTTTTCTTTCACAACCTTCTTTCATTTATTCATATATTTTTTTCATCATTTTTTTTTAAAAGAAACACCTTGCATATTGCACATCAATTTGTACAACCTCCACGAACATGAACCAATGCTCTCCCATTCCTTAAGGTAAGGTAAAAACATGGTTTTTCACATAGGCATATAATGAGCTAAGACAAGGGATAGGTAATAGGCTTAAGGGGGTTAATCAAAGGGAAAAGATGCAAGGTTGGCTATTTGGTCAAAGTGGCCAATTTAAGAAAGAAGGCCTCAATCATGTTTATGCATGCAAGTGAATATGTGGCTTCAAAAAGAATCAAAGCAAGTTCTAGAGTGATTAATTGTCATAAGTGAAAATCACACAAGAAAGAAGAGAATGGTACCATTGCTAAATCCATCCATCAAAAGGCTAAAAAATCTCACAAGGCATGCATCTATCAAACTCAATCACCAATCCAACATCCAAAACCAAGTATGTGAAATTCAAGAAGAAAGACAGTTTATTAAATCATGCCATGAACCTTGAACTTCAATTGCTTTCAAACTTACAAATGTCTTAAATCCTAAAATATTATTGGAAGGAAATTTAAAAACAAAAAAATTAACCCAAAAAAAAATAGAAACAATAACAGTAGAAACATCGAAAACAACAAAAATGACATAAATAGAAACAACAACAATAAAAAACAATAGAAATAGAAAAAAAAATAAGAAAAGTAATAGTAAAATAGAACCAAAAAATGAACATAGAAAATTAAAACAAAAATGAAACTAAACACAAATGACATAAATAAAACAGAATGTAAATTCCTCCCCCACACTTAATTTCTACATTGTCCTCAATGCAAAGCCCATTGACTTATTAAGTAAATGTAGAACAACATTCCCCAATTATCAGCAAGCAATGTAGAACAAGTAAAATAAATGAGAGAGAGAGAAGAAACATCCTTATCAAGTGAGGTAGGTGGCTTCCTGTAAGTGATCTCCTCCACTATGTCTTCTTGAGCTCCCTCATAGAATGGTTTAAGGCAGTGTCCAAAAGCTTTGTTAGTGGACTCACTTATAATCTCCACCACACCATAAGGAAAGACCTTAGTGATGATAAACGGACCGAGCCACTTGGAACAGAGCTTGCCGGGCATGAGCTTTAGGAGGGAGTTATAGAGGAGCACTTTCTAGCTAATGGAGAATTCCTTCCTTTTCAAGATCTTACCATAAAGAAACTTGGTCTTTTCTTTGTATATCCAAGAGTTTTCATAAGCTTCCAATCGAAGCTCTTCAAGTTCATGGAGTTGGAGCTTTCTTTAGAATCTGGTTTGGTTCAAGTCAAAATTACACTTCTTTACCACCCAACATGCTGTGTTCAATCTCTATTGGAAGGTGGCAAGCTTTACCAAAGACTATCTGATAGGGGGATGATGAGTGTGCGAAAGTGCACTTTACAAGCTTTATTGTTGAGCTAAATGTGCTATAAAAGAAGGAAAATCATTGAACTTAATATGTTTTCTTATACTTGGCTCTCATTCCTCATTATCAACTCTTAAGCAAGTTTATGCTTCAATTTCAGGGCCCTAAATGAAGAAATATATCCCAAGTCAGAAGTCCTGGCGCTGCGGCCTTGAAATCCAGATCCACAACGCTCAAAATATGAAATTTCGCAAAGTTAGAGGACTTGGCGCTGCGGCTTCATAAACCCAGCGCCACAGCTCCCACAAGTCAAAGAGGCCAGAGCCGCAACTCAAGATCTTGGCGCCGCAGCCCTGAAATAGTACCAGCAAAGTGAACTCCAGGGCTCTGCGCCGCAACGCCCGGAAGCCAGCACCGTAGCGCTCGTGCGCGATCTGTCATTAAAAGGCCACGATTTTACATAAGAAGAGGAGGCTCATTCCAAGTTGAAAGGCTTGAAGATTTCTTCTCCTAATCCTTGAAGATGAAGATGGGCTTCCATGGAGTGTTGGTTTTGTCAACAAACATGGTTGGCTAGGTTCTAGGAAAAGCTAGGGTAGAAATTGATTGGTGAAAACCCTTGGGTATTGTTTCAATTCATATTTTGAGTGTTATTGTTCATGAATCTTGTGTTGAATCCTCTATTTAGTTTGTTCTACTTACTTTGAGACATTGAAAG
>JASKGM010030064.1:0-25990 GCA_034509205.1 Ceratonia siliqua | reverse complement strand
GTCTTTATTCTCCATAACCGTCTATTTGGATTATATATAAATTTTATGTTTTATCTGGTTTTTATGGTTTATTTGTTATAGGTTTAAGCCATGTATAAAATTTAGATTAAATTGTTATTTTGGTCTTCAAAAAAATTTAAAACTTTCAATTTGATCTTCACATAATTTTTTTATCAGTTTGGTCCTCTAAAGTTTATTTCGTCATCAATTTGGTCTTAATGTTTATCCGGTTAACATCAATTTAATGGATATGCTGATTTGGGCTTCTAATGCTGACATGGCCGTTAAGTGTTGATTTGTCAAAAAAACAAATTAAAAAAATACAAAAATCCTTGTCTTCTCCTACTTTGTCCCTTTTTCTTCTCTCTCTCACCATCTTCTTCTTTCTCTATTCTCTTCTTCTCACCTTCTCTCTTATGCGATTCATTATTGATTTGTAGAAAAGATTAAAGAACTCATCCCTAATCCTTGAAGCTAATCTTTGGCAGCAAAGATGGAAGAGCAAAAGATGCCAACACTTTCCAATGTTCTGTAGAAGAATATCACTTAAACAAAGTGATTAAGGATATGGAGCTATTGATTAGATGAGCCCATTTTCTTATAGCTCTAGAAAAATAATTATTAATTCTTTGTCACTACCCAATTCATTGGGCTGTGACTGATGCTTGGATTGAGGGTGCTTTGACTTGCTAACCCAAGCAAGCCTTACCACTCAACTACCTAGCTATAACTATTTGACAATTCATACACTTTTTGCATATAAAGAACCACTCCCATTAAATCAAATCCTTTAAAATAATGATACAAATAGACTACAAACTAGGGTTCCTTAAATTTCAACTTAACATTTTGGTCTTGCTCTCATCCCAAAACCCTTCTTCTTTGCAGCTCTTGAATCGGACTGGTGAATGTGACTATATGCTGGATGGACTTGCAAAATAAAACAGTCTCCGAATGGGGTGAGCTTTAAGTAGCCAGTAAGGAAAATCAAATCCAAAAACAATGTCATAACAATGCAATACATGTATGCATTGTCTTGGAATACCTACCTCTTACCTCCAAATTCCCTCTTATCTCATTTCCTGAAATGTCGTAGTGAATGCAATGATATATTTATTTTAAACTCATACACCTTAAATGACAATTTATGAAAAATAGACTTTCAAATAAAGAAAGGTATTATGAAAGACTCCAAAGTCTCAACTCAAAATAACCGCAAAATAAAGAACATGGGGATTTCATAGAACTCTATGGAAGAACCTAAACTGTCCACCTCCAGGACTAACTCAATTGGAGGAGAAGTAAATATCTCACCTCTGGGACCAACTCAATCGAAGGGAGGCTCATATGGGACCAACTCAATCAGGGAGCAAAATGAGGATGGCTCTACACTTTGCTTATGGGAACAACTCAACCAAAAGTGAGTGAAGCTTTACCAGTATCAACTCATTTGGTAGAAGTTGTGACCTAGGTGCTTGATGTGCTGCCAAAGGGGATCAAATTAATCATTGCCAGTACAGTGGTAAATAAAATTTAGAGTAAGGGTCATTCCTATAGAGGATTGATTCTAATTAATTAGCTATGAATAATAACTAAAGAAATTAAATTACTAAATGTAAAAGGGGGTTTTAGAGGACAATGGAAATAAATAGTAATCTAAAATAAACCAAGAATTGTAAGGAGCAAAGGAAAATAACACTGAAGACAATAATGAGGAAATTGGTTAAAGGCTCAATCTCTACCACTAGACATTGATTATGCTCATGAAAATAACAATATTCCCAACTCCTTATTCAAACTACCAATCGTAAGTAGCAACAAGCTCTGCTACCTCAATATTTCCTTAGTTTGTTGTTAAATAGAGACCCTGCTATCTATTCACTCTCTAATCCTTAAACAACCTAGAAACTGTTATCTCTAGATTTAATTTAACAAAAGCATTAAGATGAGAATGATAGTTTATCTAAGCAATAATCTCACACTTGTGGATTATTTAACTTATGCTATGTTCCACTCTCTAGTTAAACAAAACTTGACTATAATGATTAACTATGAATTGCTACTCATTAATGGAAAATCAAACGATTACGTATTCAATCCTCTATTTTACCATTAGATAGTTACCAAGTTAACTCAATTGATTATTAATTAAATCAAAGCAACAATCATAAATAGTTCTTATAGAGGAATCATAGACAATTTTACAAGGAAAGTTGGAGAATATTTTTAGGAAAATCAATCACATAAACATATCTAGGACTGAGTTCACCCTTAACCAAAGGGCTTTTAGCCAAGAAACATCAGAAAATCAATCAAAATATAATTCGTAAACATCCTAAACTCAAGAAAGGCAAAGGGAAGTAAAGAAATAAGTAAGATGAAACTTTGTGATGATTTCCATGCAGATGATCTTCTCCAAATCCACCCTTGAAGCTCCTCTCCTCTTCTCCTCTTATCGTTTCTCTTTGATTTCTAAGTTGTAAGATTTTTTATTTGAGAAAGTATCTTTTTAAAGACAGGACGTGGGCGGGTGCCTAGGTGTTAAGTCATAAATGAAATTGGGGGAAAGATTAGCACACAGGCACCTAGGGTTCAACCTCTCGGGTCTTGTAGGCTTTGTTCTTCCATTTTGGACACCTAGCTGCCTAAACCTTTGACTTGGTGCTCGAATTTCATGTTTTTGGCTTGGGGCTTCCAATATTGGGCGTTGGGGTGCCCAGGCCTCAAAGAAATTGGCCATTCTAAGCACTTTTACACTCTAACTTTGCTGCAACCTTGTCCAAAAATTGTCTAACTTAAGTCCTTTCATCTTCAATTGATTTCAATTCCAAAACATCTACAAAACATAAAACATAACTAAAACTCAATAATTTCAAGAACTAAGCAATTAAATGCAAGAGAATTTAATATAAAGATGTATCAAATTATGCACTTATTAGTGTTCCTAGTGGTTTTACCATAATACAACTATGTATCCCAAGACCATAACCTCTGAGACAAAATTGTAACATAGCAGTGTTGACACATATACCCTTTCAAATCAAAACGTATGGTGGGTCATGAAGTTATCCAAAATGAATGGAGTGATATAAATACTTTCAACTAGATAAAATGATTATATAATTTCATGAACTCAATTAAAACTATCGATTTACATAATTTTATTCAAAAATAAAATGAAGTTTCAAATACTCCATGGAAAAGAAAATATTAAACATAAAGCATATGCACCATGTCATGATTATGTCATGCATGTTCCTCATCATGAACTTAATGTGTTGGATTTAGTGTTTATCCTATGTGTTTATGGTACAAGCACAGATTTAAGAAATTCTAAAACACTTAAGGTTGTAAAATTAGCATAAACAAAAGACATACGCAAAGACACTCCACGGCTAACTAGAAGATGGAATGAAGAATTTTCACATATCGTATTGACTGCCTATTCTTTGGGAAACACTAATCCATGAAGTTACAGTGAATATGTTTAGTGATTGGAACAAAGTAAAAAATGAAAAAAAAAAATAATTAATAGCTTTCAAAATTAAATTAGAAATGCTTCTCCTTTGTTCTTCTTAGTATGACATGAATGGTTCTTTGATATTACTCAAAACCTTCACTCAAACTCACAATATTCTCAGCCACAAAGGAAAGAAGAAAGTGGTTCTCTCTTTCTCACACACAAGCTTTCGGCCAAAGGGAATTTTTCTCTCAAAAATTTCTCTCTCTTTCTTAAGCGGATGTCAAGCTCACTTTCTTTTCTCAAAATTCTTTTCACTTGTACGGCCATAAGAGGAGAGGTTGCATATATATTATGCTAACCTTATATCAAAAGAGATTATTTGAGTGTAATTTAAAAAATCAATCCATAACCATTAGGGATCCATACGTATACAAAGGAAGAATTTAGATAATAAAATTATCTAATGATTTATCAATTAATAATGAATTTATTAATTTGATAAAGACATATTTTATTTAACAATTAAATAAAATACGTGTGGCTTTCTAATTAATTATGTTTGAATTTAAAATTCAATTAAATGAATTTTATTTAATTAAATTCTTTTGACTTAATTAGTTTCCTAGCGAATGTAGCCTAGAGAATGTAGGTTACCTAATAAATTAAAAATCTTTTAATTTTTAACCATTTATTCACTAGGATAATTAGAATAATTAGAGAAAAATAGGTTTGAACATTTCAAGCCTCAATATGTCCTATTTAGCCGTCCATCTCTCTATCATATAGAGAGATGGTTTGTGTCACTTAAGTTTAAACAATTCAAACCTTAGGTAATTAGGATTAATTTAATTTAATTTGATTTAATTAAATAATTTTTCTCCTAAATATATGTCTTGCCCAAAATTTCTAATTAAATAGGGATTTAATTTAATTTTCTTCAACTTCTTAAAATTAAATATTTGAATAATTCAAAATTTTTTAAAAATAATTATTAAGATAAAAGTTGTCTAAATTGAGACAACACTTGTCTTAATTACGACAAGCATTTATCTTAATATTCAATTGTCTAATTAAACATCACTTCTTCAATTTAGACAACTAATATAAGAATTATTTTTGTCTCTTCAGTGACAAAATTGTTTCACACATTTTCAAGCATGTTTAGGACAACATTTGTCCTAAAATAATTATTATCTAAATTAAGACACTTCTTGTCTTAATTAAGATATAAGCTAAAATGCTATCAGTTAATTTCATTTTGAATTTATTCCAACTCAATATGAATTGAATTCTCCAAAGCTAGGTGAGGAATCCTTTTAGATATAGGAATTTCAAGCTTCAATAAACTTGGGATTATTTTAATCTCATTAAGATAATCCAAGTTTATTATTCAGGAAGTCATTTCACCAAATACTCATGATTGTATTCTTAATAATTCCTAAAATTACGAGGTCAATGTTGAACATTGATTTATTTAATTTGCAAATCTAGTGTTGAACCCTTGTAACCATCCATTGACACAAGATAAAATTATTATTTTACCCCTTATGTCAGTTTTGTTCCTTGATTTCATATTTTATTCGATAAGTGACTAGATAGTCTTTTAGAACTTTTTTAAAATTATCTAGAAATGATGAGTAACTCATTTATCATTTCAATGGGCCCATATATGTCAATTTTGTTCCCTGATCTTAGATTTCATTCGATAAGTGATCATATAGTATCTTAGAACTTTTTTAAAATTATTTAGAAATGATGAGTAGCTATTTCATCATTTCAATGAGCCCATATATGTCACTTATCTTCATGAAATCACCAGAAGTAATGTAATGCTACAAACTCCGTTACCTGGATTTGTGTTCTCAGATGTTCACTCCCACTATGATCCCAACATATAGAGTCTTGAACAATGTCACACAACGGTTGTGCCTATATGATTATGCCTAAAAACACTATGTGATTATCGCAATATAGTTAGGAGTGTCGATCCACAGGGAGATAGAGGAAACACTACAAGAGTAACACTAAAAAGGAAATAACAATGAACAATGGGTAAGTAAATCAAGGAAATATCAAGATTTTCTCAAATGTGCAACTAATTGGAATGAGAATAAATGTAAAGAAATAGCAAAGCTTTGGGCTTTCGTTGATTGGATTCAACACTTTGGTTCATGTTTCAACTGAAACATTACAAAATTAGGAATTATAACACAAATCCTCAATTAGAAGATATAACAATGAAAAGCCTTAAATCTCTCAAAATCAAGTTTAGGGTTAAATCCTCCATTTTTCAAATCATAAATTCCATCTCTAAAAACCAAATCAATCGACAACACTATGTTAGGAAGTAACTATAATGCAGCAAAGGATTATGTTCATAACATGGAAACTATCTCTATTGAGTTCCTATTAAAATCCATAAAACTATAACCTAACATCATAGAAATATATCATTCAATGTCTCAAAGTAAATCAAATCAACCAAATAGAAGATTAAACATAAGATTTGTAAATACTAACACTCAAAGGATGAATTAACATTACCTAAAGGTCTTCACCAATCAATTTCTACCCTAACTTTACCTAGAACCTAGTCAACTATGTTTGTTGACAAATCCAACACTCCATGGATGACCATCTTCATTTTCAAAGATTAGGAGAAGAAATCATTAAACCTTTCAAATAGAAATGAGCCTTTCTTTGATCCTCCTCAATCTCTAGAGCAAGAAAACCTTTTTTCCCAAACCAGAACCCTTTCATCCTCCTTATCGCCATATTCTCTGACTTGTGTCGAATTCACCAATTTTTCCACTTTTGGATGCTGCTGTGCTGACTTTCCATGGCTACGGCATTGAACCTTCTGACTTGCCTTGAAATTCTTTACTTGGGACCCTAAAAATGAAACATAAACATGATTAAAAGTTAGTAATGGAGAATCAAAGCCAAGTATAAGAAAACAAAATAAGTTCTATGATTTCTCTTCATTTTATATCACTTTTAGCTTAATATGAGGAATGTAGAGTATACTTTGGCACACTCATCACTAGTATATCAAAGATGACAATGGTCATGAACACTAGCCTATAATCCATTAGGATTTGAGTTTTCCCACTAGCAAATGCAATATGTGTGAGATCGAGTTCAAAGTAACGGTATTGACTTGAACTTGATATCTCATTTGATTCCAATTCATTTAATAGTGTTATTATCTAAAGTTTACTACTTCAATGATTTGAGATTCATCATTCCCTTAGAAAAGAATCTCATTATTTCTTTGGAGGTAATCTAGACACTACAGTCTTAATCGAATAGTGAACGACTCTATTAAGTGATTATGAATATTGTTTTAGATTCATCAAGAGATATATATCTCCTTTTTGCATAACCCTTATGCAAATATATTTTGGTTTATTAGAATCTAAGAACCTTAATAGTTAAAAAAAAAGCTTATATAAATAAAATTTTTATTTATGAATATAAAAAATGTATTTACATCAAATTGGGTAATACAACTTGTTTTCCAAGACAACCTATTTCCAACATAACGCTATCTCTCTAGAGTACTTATGAGTAGTCCTATTCATCTACGCATTCATATACTTGACTTCATAGAACTCTAACCTTTATTTTATGCATCCTTTTACTTAGTAATTACCATTCCTTATCACCTGATGATTTTTTATGTTATACATTTTGATATTGATTATTTAGAAATTATCTTATCTATTATCGAACCTATCATGAGTTTCCAAACCCTTAGCATTACTCTATGCTTCTAATATATGTGAGAATGGTACTAATGGCCTCACCCTATAATGGTCTTACTTCCTCTCTTCTTCATTAGTTACTTATCCCCATTACGTTTTCCTCTCACCCCAAATGCTTGCGTACCCATTTAGGTTCTATTACAATTCTCTACTGCATATGCATAGGTTATTACTACTATCATCCCCTACCTTATAAATTCACAGAGTTCACCTCTAATACACTCTCACATACTCTCAAAAGTTATGATATGCTTTCGGAAAAAAGATTTTTATCACCTATTTCCCTTCAAAATGGATTCCACATAATTGTAGCTTCATGGCTCCAACTGTTGTTATTGAACTACTTCTTATGGCACTGAAAAGTAATATCCAAAACGACTTTAGAATTAGACATCATTTGGGTAAGGTTTCCTTTGCTCGAAATAATGAAAAATTAAAAAATGTGTTAAATCCCAAAAAATCTTTGATGCGTGTGGTTTCCCAGGCCACCAGGCAACCTACTAGGCCAAGGAAATCAATTAATTACCTTTATCTCACCCTAGATACTTGTGGTGATTCTTGGGAAACCCTGAACACATTTTCTTTTTCCCATGAATAGTCAGATGGGGTAGAAATTGCTTAGACATCAAACCTAGCTTTTGGCGGCATGGTCTTTCTCTGAAATACTTTCCATGGCCTCAAGCCTCTTTCCCTGTGTTCTCCCTCTCCCTTTTCATGAAACTTCGACTAAAATAAATTCGAGAATTAAAAAAAACTAAAAAATACAAAAATGGAAAAATAATAACAAATTGAAGAAAAAGAAAAAGAAACCACAAAAATATAAATAAAAAAATGTATTTATGATTACATTCTTTTAGTTTGAAAATCACCAAAAAATAATTATTCAAAAAAATGGAAAGAAGGAAATACCAAAAAAAAGGGGGCCACAATACTCTTTTAACCCATTCTTTTATCATTTTCGGTTAAGGGCTCTTAAATGCCAATTTTTGTTTTTTTGGATCCAATACCCCATAAGTCCATTACAATCATCCCTTTAGCCCGGCCCATTCCACCCTCCGACCCAATTCCCCTTTAACCTAACTTATCTTCCTTTCTCCAACCATCACGCTTATTCTATGGTCTCCTTCCTCAAGCTCTCTATTCTGCACTAAGCCGTGACTAATACCAACATCTCCAAGCTCACGCATACTCGTGACAATGCTCCTCATGCCATTTCCTTTCCATCACTCACCTTCTTCCTCAGTCTGCTCTAATCCTCACGATGGTCCCCTCCTGAAGAAACCTCACTCACGTACGCACCTCCATCACTTGCGCGTGTGATTCACTAGATTCACGCACCTATGCTCATTGTTCCCTCCATCCACGCACCACGTAGCATCATTTTCATGCACAGTACATGCAAGATTCTTAACTAATGCACATAGTGGTCCTAATCACAAATATTGCTCAACCTACGACATCCATTTTCCCATCCTGTAGCAACGCACAACACTCATCTACAGTAATGCAGTGGTCCCCTCTATAACGGACCCTTGGCATTTTCTTGGGTTTTACCAATAAATTGGGGATTTGTTTTCGACAGAGAGATTAGAGACACCAGAGAGAATTTTTTTGAAGTAATACTTGGGCACCAGAGGCATTTTCTTTGGGAATTTTTGGGAACTAAGGCCGTGAAAATCCAAAAGGATTGGGGTTTTCTATAAGGCTTCAAAGAGGTAAGCTTAATTTTACCGATTGTATTTGATCTTCCTGTTGAGGGTGTGTGTGTGTAGGACTAGGATGTGATGTGGGTTTGCCTAGGTATGAGTTTCTCGGTTAAAGGCCTAGGAATCCCCGAGTGAAGGGTTATTCCATATCTTTGATCTGGCCTAAATGAAGCTTGATGAAGTTACTAATTTATTTTCTTGTTTGATTGGCAAAGGTAGCTTGGCAGATATTTTTTTATGATGAATTATCCTATTCTTCTTATTGGGCATACTATGAAATTATTGGGTAATGTGATGATTTTGGGGAAATAATGTGACTTCATGATTTGATTTAATTTAATTTCAAAGGCATTCTATTTGCTCATTTGATGTTGTTTTTCCATAAAGGTGGTGTTTCTGGTTCTGGTACCATCTCTGGTAAAATTTATTTTGTTCCTCACGAGGGTGAATGGTTATGTTGATGAATATAAGTATTGCTGGATTTCTAAAGCAGTTTCACCATTTTGGGCGTGTTTAAATGAACTGGTATTAGGCTGCTAGTTTCATTGTGTGGTAATTTTGTTGTTTAGCAGCTCCATATTTGGTTTTGTCTAATTTAGCTTCTTAATAAAGTAGTGTGGATTTTTTTTAAACTTTAGATATAAATTTTGAAGCTAGATTCTGTAATATGGGGTAATATTAGTAACTTCATTTTATGGCACTTTGAGGATTAATTTATGGTTTCACTACTTCAAAATATCTTTGCTTATGGTTTTTATTTGTGATATTTTCTGTCTTACTTTGCCTTGTGGGCAAAGTGTGATTAGCTGTGAAATTAGACTGTCATGTTCCATTATTGGAAATTTTTTTACAGTCAATGAGTCTCACTCTGTTGGGGTTTTAAGTATGCTTCAGATTGGTCAGTGTAAGATATACAATACACCTAAGCTCCTGAGTCCATTCCATTATTTCATGTGTTGGTGAACTTTGAGTTATTTGATTTAATTGTTAATGTTCGGATTACAGTCAATTTGTAAGGCATGAGCCTCTCCCATTTATTTATTTTTTTTTTTAAGTTGCATTTAAATAGCTATTTTCTTCAATAGGCTGTAAGGTGTCAAATGCACCTCAATTTTGGTGTAGGGAAAATAGTCTAAATAAAATCAATTTCAAAAAGTTCTTTTTTTAAGAAATAAATTAAATAATTTTTTCATGTGAATACTTTGAATTGTTTTTTTGTTTTAAAAAGTTTTTGTAATAAGTGGGTTTCAAGGGCACTTTAGATCAAGTTGATTTTGGATCTAGTCTCACTTAATTAAGGGTTTCAAAGGGCCATAATGAAAAGATTTAAGTTGATTTTTATGTCCATTGAAATAAAATTTACTATTTTGGGTTCAACGTCATTTGAAAGTCGATTTCAAAATTATGTTTTGGGATTTAAGGGACCATTAAACCAAAAATTAGCTTTTGGGTGATCTCATTTGAACATGGGTTAAGGTTTACTTTGAACTTTCATTTGGAGTCTCATAAACTCACTTTATCACCATTGTAGTAGTGTACTCTAAGTTTAAATTGTAAAAATTTTAATGCGATCAAAACTTCTTCATTTATAATTTCAAAGGTGATTCCAAGGATGACATTATTTCCCTTAGGCTTTTAGTGGAGATTTATTCTCCTCAAGAGTTCTATTTCCCTTAGGCTTTTAGTGGAGATCTATACTCCCTAAAAGTCTTAGCACCTGGGTTTTAAGTGGAAATTCTTCTTCCCCTATAGCCCTAATTCTTATAGGCTTTTAGTGGAGACTTATTCTCTCCAAAAGTCTTATCACTCTATGCTCTAAGTGAAAGTCCATCTTCCCCTAAAGTCCTATTTCTTCTAAGCTTTAAGTGAAAGTTGGTGTTCCCCTAACGTCTTAATATTCTTGGGTTTTAATTGGAGATTCATTCTCCCCTAATACTCTGTCATTACTAGGAATGCGATCATATATCCTTCCTAGTGATACCCTTACTAAAAATCTTGAATTACGTGACCTTGATTTCATTTGGGGTACGTAAGCACTTATCTAGCAAGACAGGTCCAATTATTTTATTTTTTATCTTTTTGTCATATTAATAACAAAAGAAGTAATTAAAATTAAAATAAATTAAAAATACAAACAATTTAGGGTAACCATCCTTAAGGATGGACATGGTAGGGTGCCTAACACTTTCCCTACGTGTAATTAGACTCCCAAACCAATACTCTGGTTTCAAGGGCCAATTTTTGGTCTTTTAAGGATCCCAATTATCCTTCTAATTAATTGGGGGTGACTCCGTTTTTTTAATCTGTGTTATTTTTTCCTTTTGTCACTTCATGGTCATCACAACGCCTTTTTGGCCGTCACGTTGTGACAGTTTGGCGACTCCACTAGGGATAATAGAGACTCAAGCCCTTCTTGGTTTATTTGTGCTTTGCTTGTGATTTTTACCCTTCCCTCTTTATTGTTATGGTTATTATTGCTTCAACACATTGTAAATATTTGCTTCAGCAATTTTTAACTATTGTTTTGATATTTTTGTGTGTGACTGTGCAAATGCTTTCCCTAATGGCATGCTCTGTTGGAACCCTAGGGTAGATGACAATTAACTGCGATATCTGTTTACACTTTAGGGTAGACGACTATTAATTGCTATTCTGTTGTTTGGGTCTTTTTTGGGTATATTAATTAGGGTTCAAGGTTTGTATGCTCTTCACACATTGTGCACCATACACAACCTTTATACAAAAATTTAGGCCTTATACCCAGGTCTGTGAGAACCTTAGGTTAGAATTGGAGGTGACATAGTGATGCCTTGTGAGATTCATTCTCCTAGGTATTCATGAAAACCTTAACTCAGATTGTTAACTCACTTATTCAGTTGGTTGCATGTGGATACTCTGTTTACCCTTGCAATTACACTGAAAAGTAGAGATTCTCAATATGCTAGTGGGGGCAGTCTGTTTTAAAAGACCATTATGCTAGGATCATAGATATACCATAAAGCCAGTACACTGATAAATCGACTCTAAATGTTACCTTCTACTTAGAATCTGACCATTCAGGAGAATCCCTTACCCTTAGGGCTCACCCATGTAGGACAATGAGGAGCATTTTATCTACCACATTGCATTGTTTATTTCAATAAAAAAAAGATATTTCTATTTCCCAATTCTTATTTATTATCACTATAGGTTTTATTTTAAGGTTTTTGAGCATTTGAACTTTTTCAAAAAAAGAAAAGAAGAAAAGATAGGTATTAAAGATGGTCACAGGGACTAGTCAATCAAAGAAAAAGGTCAATGTGGTAGTACAATTGGCAGAGATAGATAAGTTAAGGACGTTGCATGCTCTGTTGCCCAAAATATATAGAGTTGTGGGGATACGATAGAGATAGATAAGTTAAGGATGTTGCACGTTTGTTGCCTAAAATATATAGAAAGTCAGTGGGGATATGCTGATAAATCGATCATAAATGCTACCTTATACTTAGAATCTGACCATTCAGGAGAATCCCTTACCCTTAGGGATCACCCATGTAGGACAATGAGGAGCATTTTATCTACCACATTGCATTGTTTATTTCAATGAAAAAAATATATTTCTATTTCCCAATTCTTATTTATTATCACTATAGGTTTTATTTTAAGGTTTTTGAGCATTTGAACTTTTTCAAAAAAAGAAAAGAAGAAAAGATAGGTATTAAAGATGGACACAGGGACTAGTCAATCAAAGAAAAAGGTCAATGTGGCAGTACAATTGGCAGAGATAGATAAGTTAAGGACATTGCATGCTCTGTTGCCCAAAATATATAGAGTTGTGGGGATATGACAGAGATAGATAAGTTGAGGATGTTGCACGCTTTGTTGCCTAAAATATATAGAAAGTCAGTGGGGATACGACATGGAGCAGCCTTGGACCTGATACATGTACCTGTCCAGTGTACAACCATTATGGCTTTGCAAATGTTTTGGGATAACTCACTTAAATGTGTTAGTCTCCCTGATGCTCATCTCACACCCACCATAGAAGAATATAGGGTAATGATTGATCGACCTATATTAAAGCATACTAAGGTTTTCGCATACCTAGGTCACAGTGTATCTGACAAAGTCATAGCAAGCTTATTAAATAAAAGCACTTATGAGATCTAATCTAAAATAGCCAAGTGGGGATAAATAGAGGGGCTGTCTCGAACATATTTAGAGAAATACCAGGAGGAATTGGCCAATGGTAAACAATGTGCATTATTCACCAAAGTTTTAACCTTGACAGTTTACGGTCTAGTTCTTTTCCCTTCAGCAGTTAATTTTTTGGATCAAGAGGCCATAAGTGTCTATTATGCAGTAAAACACCATGGAATTAACCCTGTACCTACTATTCTAACAGAGACTTTCCTTACTCTAAAATTTTCCTATGAGAAACAAGGAGGAAAGATTAAATGTTGTTTACCAATGCTTTATGTTTGGATGGTTGCTCTCCTCTTAGCATTTATCATATTCCAAAATTCCAAAATTGGAACCTTTTGAGCTCTTGGGTGTCTTAAAGATAAAAAACTAGAATGTCTTAGAATGGGCCCAGCGGTGCAATGACATCAAGAGAGATGACATTCTATGGAAATTATCATGTTGGGACTATAAGGAAGTAATCTACAGTTGCGGCAAATTTCCTTTAGTCCCCTCAATGGGTGCTAGAGGATGCATTACATACACACCTACGGTGGCACTCAGGCAATTAACTTTCCTTCTAAAGGTACTGGATCAAAAATCGACTGATGGATTCAGTTTCTATTACCACCAAGGGGAAAATAAGAGTTTAATAAGCGAAGTTAAGCAGGCTTGGGATGACCGAATGATACTGGGTAGACAAGATTTAGGATGGTGAACCACAACAGCCACCCCTGAGTATTATGAGTGGATGAACAAATGGCAGAAAGTTACTCTAGTTGTACAATAATTCCTCCTTACCACAAAACAAGAACAAAGATTTAAAGGCAGAATAGAAACTTTGGAAGCCAGTCTAGCTATGGTTGAGGAAGAAAAACTAGACATGGCGCAGAAGAACAGGGTATTAGAGCAGTGGTTGAAGGAACTCAAAAAGACCATACGAGCCAATCAAGTCAAACAAGAGAAGAAATTTCAATAGTCTAAGGAAAATTGGATTTAGGATATTAGGAGATCCCAGAAATTCCTAAATCATTTAGAAAGTAATGAACTTAGATAGAAAAAGAAACTTAAAATGTCAGATGACTTACTTGCTAAGGAACGATTGACCAATACAATGTTGAGGAAGATTTTGGTAGGGATAGAGGCTGAAATTGCTCAATTGAATGACATGATCACTCTCCTTAATACGTTTGAGCCACTGTCTTCCAAAATTTTGGCCGATCTGAATAAAAAAGGATATTTGGAGGTTGAGTGGAGAAATTATTATCATTTTCACTATGACATGGCCTTACGACTCTTAGGCACTTCTGAAGAAGCCAGGAGAGAAGTACAGTGCAGATTACCAGAATTCATTGCAAGGTTTTGTTAAGCTGAAGTTGCTACTGTATCGGGGTCATCCCCTGATTTATTAGCTTTTCTTCATTTATGTAAACAGCTAAGTAGTTATTAGGACAAATGTATTTGAACATAGAGCTTTTGTAAACATTTGGTTTGGAATGGAATTTCCTTGCTCGTTTATATTGATGATACTCATGTGATGATCTTGAATCTCCTCGAGATATTGTTAACTAAGTCTTTCTTTATAAAGTATTGTACTCTCAATAAATATATAGGTGAGAGCATGCCTAATTTTTTATTCAAGCGATCAATTATGTGCCATATTGACTCATCTAAATGAAAGTTTTCTCTTTAAGAAGGCAATTCTCATGTGTCAATTTTAAATCTCTTGGGGATATTGCTAACAATGTTTTTATTTGTGGAGTATTATACTCTCAATAAAAACATGGGTTGAGTGTTGTCTTTAATGCCAATCTTTTTTCAGCAAAAGCTCAAAATTCAATGAATGACATTAAACCCATAATGATAATAATAAAAAAGAAAAACTGCTTCAAAACTAATAGTTTTTCTTTTATTTGTCTTGTTCCATCAGGGAAAAACACCATTACGCCTATAAGAAAGACTATATCTAAGCATTCTCGCTCTCTCAGAAACATATACGAAACAACCAGGATCATGTCAATTGACCCACTTAATTCAAAGAATATGTAAAGGTTGGAAAATCATATAGATCAGCTTCAGGAAAAGATGTCTAAGCTTATGGATCTTATGGATGATAATATGAGACATAGGGAACCAGTCCCACCACCTCAAGAGTCATTTAACCTAGGTCAGTCATCGGGGGTGTCAGGAATGGTGAATGTTGTACCGCCCCCACCGCCATCACCATTGGTTATTAATTTCCCAAGAGATAAGGGGAATGCTGTGTCTGGACCTCCAGGAGGGTATGTTTATGAGTTGGCACCACCAAAACTTGAGGAAGGTAAAAAAGAAAAGACAATGTTGGACTAGGTTCTTATGATAGAAGAAAAATTGAGAGTTTTGCAAGGAGTAGGATCAAATGGAGCAGTGAGCACAAAGAAGTTGAGGTTAACTCCTAGTGTAAGTATTCCAAAAGACTTTAAAGTCCTAGAACTTGAAAAGTATGTTGGGAGTACCTGGCTATAGCAGGGGACGATGAAAAAGTCCAGTTGAATTTTTTTCACAAAAGTCTCATTGGATCCGCACTCCAGTGGTATATGTTGTTAGACCAGTTAAGGATCAATAGATGGAAAGACTTAGCTGATGCTTTTCTAAAGCAGTATCGTTTCAACTTAGATACTACTCCCACCAGAAAAAAACTCCAGATTATGCAAAAAAAGGAGAAGGATACTTTCAAAGAATACGCCTAGAGGTGGCAGAAGCTGGTTGCTGATGTTTAGCGATCTATGACAAGTGTTAAGACTTATTCATATTTCTTAGGCATATTTCTTAGGGACACTAGGGTGTCCCTTACATTGGTTTAATGGCCGACAGTCCTTTCAATGATTTTTTTGATCTCATAAAGTTGGTGAAAGGATAGAAGTGTTGGTCAGAGTTGGTAAAATACCTTTGGGTAATAATGAATCTGTAGGGCAGGGACAAAGAAAGACCTTTTCCTAGAAGAAGGAACCAGAGGTAGGTTATGTGCAGGCACCGCAACAGAACTTTAACCAATCCAATCCACGACCATGCTAACAAAACCAAAACAATACCTACCAAAATACTAACAACCAAAACCCACCTAACAATACCCAACCTCAGGCAAATTAACTAAGGACAAACCAGTCCACGGGGTTACTGTCAGAATAAACAGTATATAAATCAAGACCCTTTACCTGATTTCCATATGTCGAATGCAGACCTGTATAAGCAATTGCTTGATGGCCATCTCCTAGGCCCTTTACCCATTGAACCAATGCAACCCCTTTTTCCCACCTGGTATAACCCCAATGAGAAGTGTATGTATCATTGTGGCGAGACTGGTCATAACATAGAATCCTGTGATGCTTTTTGAAGACAAGTAGCCAAGTTTTATAAACATGGGATAGTCAAGCTTAATCAAGAAGGACCTAACATTTAACACTAATCCATTGCTCGACCATAATACAAGGGGCATGATTAATGCTATTGCTGAAGGAAGTAGGGTCATAAAGAGTATGATGAATATAAGGACGCTTAAGGAAGTAATCTTTAGAGGTCGGTAGCTGCAGGATATGAATTGGAAAGAGATGGTGACTCATTGAAAGAAGAAGAATACCTTGATGAAATGGCAATATGTGTTTTCCATTGGAATTCAAGAGGGCATGATATTGAACAATGCCAGACGTTCAAGAGGATCTTACAGAATCTGATGATATTGGGTATCGTCCAATGTTCAAGGAATCTTATACCCCAGAAGTTGTCGTGATTAATGAAAGTGACTTATTCCCAAAACCCATGGTTTTCACAGCGAAGCAAGAATCATCAGTAAATGCAGTTTAGATCCCACTTTAATAATTAAGCCCCTTTGGCCATTTCCATTTGAAAAGGTTAGTGTAGTACCTTGGATTTATACATCGATGGTGACATTACGCAATCCAATACAGTTAAGTGGGTATGATTTTAAGAAGTTGAGTGAAGAAGAAAATGATGCGAGCAATGTTTCCATTGGGGGACTCACTAGAAGTGGGAGAGTTTATGCCCCAGAGGTTTTGGATCAACACAGAAAAGGAAAGGATAAGGTAGTAGAAGCTACTACTAGTGAGAGCATTGATCAGGAGGAGGAGTTTCTCAAAATAATAAAGCAAAGCGAGTATGATATTTTGGAGCAGTTGGGAAAAACCCAGGCTAAAATCTCATTTATGGCCTTAATCATTAACTCGGAAGCATATCGGAAGGCTTTACAGAAAGTTTTGGTTCAAGCTTATATTGCGCCCAATGTTACTCCAGAGAAGTTTGAAAACTTGGTGAATTATGTAAAGATTGCTAATACGATCACTTTTTCAGGGGAAGATTTAAGTCCATTGGACAGCATGCACAATAGAGCATTACACACCACTATGAAGTGTGGAGGTTGTACCATTGTAAATGTTCTAATAGATAATGGATCTGCTCTAAATTTTCTGCCCTACTTTACGTTGATGCAACTATCAGTAAATCATAATGAAATGAAGGAAAGAGATCTTGTAGTGCGGGCATTTGATGGCTTCCGAAGGGAGGTAAAAGGAAACATTACATTAGGCTTGGAGATTGGCCCTAGTACTTTCCAGGTGCTGTTTCAAGTTATAGACATTGAGTCATCTTATTCAATGCTGTTGGGTAGGCCATGGATCCACGCTAGAGGAGCTATACCATCCACATGGCATCAAAGGTTGAAGTTCATTGACCAGGGCAGAATAATAACCATAAGAAGTGGAGAAGATATGTTAATTTCCAAGCCAGTCTCGATTCCTTATATTGGGGTGGCTAAGCAAGCATTGGAGAGTTCATTCTAGACATTAGAAATTATGGAAGGGGTTTCAAAAAAGGGAAGGATGTGAAATCAAAGAATTGGGTAGAAGAAATACTGCAAAGAAAGGGTACCAGCCGAGCAAGGGCTTAGGCATAAGGCTGTAAGGAATTAGTTCACCCATTGAAGTGACTGACAATGTATGGAGGGAAGGGATAGGTTGTGGTAGAAAGAAGACCAGTAAAGGCCTCGTCCCTCTTTATGATACATTCTCGGTACAAGTACAAATCCGTCATATGGACTGGTCTGTAAATGCTGTGGAGGATGGTGGAAATCATGATGGTCAGATCGAGTCATGTTGAAATGGATATGGATATCTATGATTTTGAAGAAGATAATGAAATAGTAGAGAGGTTCTCGAATATAATTGAATCATTCGAGAAAGGAATAATTCCTCATAATGAAGAAATAGAAATGATAAATCTGGGAACAGATGAAGATAGAAAAGAACTCAAACTTGTGAATAACTCAAAAAAAGAAGAAATGATCACCCTCTTTAAGGAGTTCATTAATGTGTTTGCATGGTCTTATCAAGACATGTCAAGGCTAGACCCTCGAATTACATCACACCAAATACCTTTATATCCGAATTATGTTCCAACAAGATAGAAATTACAAACAATAAGGCCAGAATTGTCTCTAAAAATAAAAGAGGAGGTAATGAAGCAAATAGAGGTAGGATTTCTTGAGTTCATTTCGCCGAATGGGTGGTGAATATAGTTTCGGTTCCTAAGAAATATGGGAGGGTCAGAATTTGTGTTGACTATCGAAAGTTTAATGAAGCAAGTCCTAAAGATGATTTTCCCTTACCTCACATTAATGAAGCAAGTCCTAAAGATGATTTTCCCTTACCTCACATTGATGTGCTGGTGGATAATATAGCATCTAATCACATGTATTCTTTCATGGATGGATATTTGGGATACAATTAGATCCCTATGAATGACGAAGATAAAGAAAAAACTACCTTATAACACAGTGGGGAACTTATTATTACAGAGTGATGCCATTTGGTCTCAAGAATGCTGGAGCTACTTAATAGAGAGCAATGGTTGCATTATTCCATGATTTGATGCATAAGGAAATTGAAGTGTATGTGGATGATATTGTGGCAAAATCCAGTGAACAAGATAGCCATATGGCAGTACTAAGAAAGTTGTTTGAAAGGTTAAGGAAGTTAAAGCCTCATTTGAACCCAAATAAGTGTACATTTGGGGCTTCATCCAACAAATTATTAGGTTTCATTGTAAGTTAGAGAGGGATTGAAATTAACCTAGACAAAGTTAAAGCTATCTAAGATATGCCACCTCCTTGAATTGAAAAAGAAGTGAGGAGTTTTCTAGGAAGGCTTAATTATATTGCTAGATTCATTGCAAATCTGACATGCACTTGTGAACCAATGTTCAGATTGTTAAGGAAAAATAATCCTGGTGAATGGAATGAAGATTGTCAAGAAGCCTTCAAGAAAGTAAAATTATATTTACAGAATCTTCCTGTTTTGGTCTCACTAACTCAGGTGAGACCTCTGTTCCTTTATCTCTTAGTTTTACCAACATCCATGGGAGCTATGCTCAGTCAGCATAAGAAGGACAGTAAGAAAGAAAGAGCGATTTATTATTTAAGTAAGAAGTTCAATGAATGTGAAAGTCGCTAAACTTTTATTGAGAAAATGTGTTGTGCGAATGAATCATTTGAAGTATGTTTTTGAGAAACCCAATTTGTCCGGGAGGGTCAGTAAATGGCAAGCAATGTTGTCAGGGTATGATATCAAATATGTCACTCTAAATTTAATCAAAGGGAGTGTCATTGTAGATTAGTTAGCTGAAAACCCAGTCAATGAGCATCGAACCATGGATTTTGATTTCCCCGACAAGGATATACTAGCAGCTGAAGAAGATGATTCCAAAGAAAATTGGAATATGTATTTTGACGGGGCTGTGAATGTGCATGGAAATGGACTCAAAGCTATAATTGTTTCTCCAGAAAGAAAGTAGTTTCCAGTTGCTATAAAACTAGACTTTGAATGTACAAATAATATTACTGAATACGAGGCTTGTGTTAATAGGCTACAAGAAGCTTTGTCAATGAACATAAAGAAATTGAAAGTTTTTGGGAATTCGGCCCTTATTATCTACCAAGTTAAAGGAGAATGGCAAACACAGGATCCTGAATTGAATCCATACCAAAAATATCTGTCCCAGTTAATTGAGAAATTTGAGAAAATCTCATTTTCACACTTGGCTAGGGATAAAAATCAATTTGTAGATGCTTTGGCAACTTTAGCTGTTATGGTTAAATTGGATCAAGGAAGTAAAGTTTTGCTGATCAGTGTAGAATCTCCAGCATCAGCAATACCTTGAGGGGATAGAAGAAAATGACGAGAAAACCTTTAGATGGTTAGTGATGGGTTTCTTTTTAAGTTGGGAGGTTTTGTACAAAAAAGGTTATGATGGGACATTGCTCTATTGTGTAGATAGCTCAGAGGCTCAAGCAATTATGACAGAGGTACATGAGGGAATGTGCGCAATGCATGCTAATGGCCACATGATGACCCACCAGATTCTAAGGTATGGATATTATTGTTCTACCATGGAGAAGGATTGCATCAATTATTGTCAAAAGTATCATAAATGTCAGGTTTATGCTAATCGTATCAACGCTCCGTCATTCCCACTGCATAACTTGACAGCTCTATGGTAGTTCTTAATGTGGGGTTTTGACGTGATTGGGTCCATCCACTCAAAAGCATCTAATGGCCATCGTTTTATACTGGTTGCTATCGATTATTTCACAAAGTGGATTGAAGCATCTTCATATGCTACCATTACCCAAAAGGTGTTCTTGAAGTTCATGAGGATTAATATCATTTGTCGCTATGGGCTGCCAGCAAAGATAATCACGGATAATGAACTGAATTTAAATGGTGTCGAAGTAAAGAAATTTTGTGAGTAATTCATGATAAAGCATTACATCTCATCGCTATATAGGCCACAAATGAATGGGGCAGTCGAAGTCGCAAACAAGAATATCAAAAGAATATTGGGTAAAATGGTGGTAACTTACAAGGATTGGCACGAGATGCTCCTATATGCTCTCCATGCCTATTGCACTTATGTAAGGTCTTTAACTGGGGCAACTCTGTATTCCTTGGTTTATGGAATGGAAGCAGTGATGCTGATTGAAGTGGAAATTCCCTCTCTCAAAGTACTCATGGAAGCACAATTCGAAGAATTTGAAAGGGCACTGGTCCGCTACGAACGGTTGAATTTAATAGAAGAAAGGAGACTTGCTATAATATGTCATGGACAACTCTATCAAAAAAGGATGGCTAGGGCTTTTAATAAAAAGTTTCGTCCAAGGAAATTCCAAATAGGAGATCTAGTACTCCAAAAGATCCTGTTTAATCAAAAGGATACAATAGGAAATTGGGCCCCGGTTTATGAAGGCCTATATATTGTCAAGCAGGCATTTTCGGGAGGATACTTGATTCTTATCGATGCTGATGGATAAGAATTGACTAAGCCAGTGAATTCAGATTTTGTAAAATGCTACTATGTGTAAGAAAAAAAAAAGAAGAAAAAAAAGAAAAAGAAGGAAAAAAAAGAAGAAAGAAAAAAAAAGAAGAAAAAATAGGAAAAGAAAACCTGTTAAATTGAAAATCCCTAAGGGCGGTTTAGGCAAAAGTTAAAGAATCCCGCTAAGTTGAAAACCTGAAAGGAGGCTTAGGCAAAAATTAGGGAAAAAATTAAGTCAAAAACCTGAAAACGCAACTCAGGCAAAAGTTAAGACAGTCACAAGGGGAGGATTATATTCAAGAAGTTTGAATGATCAAAGGTGATTATGGTATAGAATTGTGGCCACGTTCCTGTAAGAAATTGTGACATGCTTAGTCCAATTCTGTCAAAGACATAGAGTGCATAACAATTGCTATATGAGAATCAAAGTCAATGGAGGCTGATAAATTTATACTGGGGCAATTTTGCAGTTATTCCTTTATTTCATTAGTTGATGGTGTTAGGGTCCTATGACTCTTTTATTTTAAAACACATTTGATATTCCTTATGATACATTACCATTATCTATACTTGAATTTTGGTACTCTTATTGCTTTCAAACTTGCTTACTTCAATAAACAGATGTTTATTCATTTAATAAATCTTCGTCTCATCATTTCTCTGGATCAAAGAAGAATGGATTAATATAGAGGCAAAATTCAAAATTGTTCATTAATATTTTGTCAGTGGTAGTTGGCCATGTATTGTAGGGACTAAGGAGTGGCTTACTCCGTATAGTCTGAATCAACGTCCATTGAAACCTAAAGAGAAATGTTCCCAACTTTAGATTATGATTGAATGACCAAGCATATAACAATTTTGGTGAAATGAACAGACAAAAAAATTGGTAAAGTAGGTCCTGAGGGTGAGAATGCTTGGATCGAGTCTTTCTTGGAGGAGTAAGGTATGATTTAAAATGTTTTTTCAAATTCCCAATTTCTTTCAGTTTCAGGCTGTGATTTTCCTGGCTGATTCCCAAAGTGTTCTTTGCTGGTTCAGAAAATTTTAGCTTAATGTGGTGTTTACTCTTGCTGATTTTGATATTTTCTTTTTGGCATGCGGTGATTCCATTGCAAGATTCCCAATTTCTTTTGGTTTCAAGCGATGTTTCCTTGGCCGATTCGCGAAGTGTTCTTCACTAGTTTGGAAAATTCTAGCATAATACAGTGTTTAACCTTGCTGATTTTCAATTTTTTTCTTTTTGGCATGCAGCGATTCCCTTGTCAGATTCCCAATTTATTTTGGTTTCATGCGATGATTCCCTGGCTGGTTTGGAAAACTCTAGCTTAAGGCGGTGTTTACTTTTGCTGATTTTCAAAATTTTACTTCTAGCTTGATATGGTCTTTTATCCCTTGCAAAATTTAGAAATCTTACTTTGATTGCTAAGCTTGCTCCTGGACAAAATATGTTATTTTTTTTAATCTTTACTCATTCTTTATAAGTAAATTTGAAAACCCACGGTTTTTCATTTTCCCCATAAAGAAACAAGTAAAGATGGGCAACTATCAACATTGCAGTCTTCTTTTTTTTTTTTTAAAAAAATAAATTCAAGAATTAAAAAAAATTACTAAAAAATAAAAAAAGGGAAAAATAATAACAAATTGAAGAAAATGAAAAATAAACCACAAAAATATAAAGAAAAAATGTATTTATGATTACATTATTTTAGTTTGAAAATCACCAAAAAATAATTATTAAAAAAATGGAAAGAAGGAAATACCCAAAAAAAAGGGGCCACAATACTCTTTTAGCCCATTCTTTTATCATTTTCGATCAAGGGCTCGTAAAGGCCCATTTTTGTTTTTTTCTTCGGATCCGATACCCCATCAGCTCACTACACTCATCCCTCCATTCTAGATTGACCCAACCTGGTCCATGCCACCCTCTGACCCGGTTCCCCTTTAACCTAGCTTATCTTCCATTCTCCAGTCGTCACGCCTATTCTGTGGTCTCCTTCCTCACGCTCTCTATTATGCACCAAGCTGTGGCCATTACCAGCATCTCCAAGCTCACGCCTACTCATAACAATGCCCCTCACGCCATTTCCTTGCTAGCACTCAACTTCTTCCCTCACGGTCTGCTTTAATCCTCACGGTGGTCCCTTCTTGCAGAAACCACACTCACACACGCAACTTCCATCACTCGCGCATGCGATTCACCAGATTCATGCACCAACGCTTGTTGTTCCCTTCATCCATGCACCACGTAGCGTCATTTTCATGCACAGTACACACAAGATTCTTAGCTCATGCACATAGTGGTCCCAATCTTAGATATCGCTTAGCCCTTGGCATCCATTTTCCCATCCTGTAGCAATGCACAACACTCATCTGCAGTAACGCAGTGGTCCCCTCTTTAATAGACCCTTGGCGTTTTCTTGGGTTTTGCCTATAAATTAGGGATTTGTTTTCAACGGAGAGACTAAAGACACCAGAAAGAATTTTTTTAAAGTAATTCTCGGGCATTAAAGGCGTTTTCTTTGGGAATCTTTGGGAACTGAGATTGTCGAAATCCAAAAGGATTGGAGTTTTTTGTAAGGCTTCAAAGAGGGAAGCTTCATTTTACTAATTGTATTTGATCTTCCTTCTAAGGGTGTGTGTGCGTAGGACTAGGATGTCATGTGGGTTTTCCTAGGTCCAAGTTTCTCTGTTAAAGGCCTAGGAATCCCCAAGTGAAGGTATATTCCATATCTTTGATCTGGCTTAAATGAAGCATGATGAAATTCTTGATTTATTTTCTTGTTTGATTGGCAAAGGTAGCTTGGCAGATGATTTTTTTTGATGAATTATCCAATTCTTCTTATTGGGTAATGTGATGATTTTGGGGAAATAATGTGTCTTCGCAATTTGATTTAATTTCAAAGGCATTCTATTTGGTCATTTGATGCTGTTTTTTCGTAAAGGTGGTGTTCCTAGTTTTGGTACCATCTCTAGTAAAATTTATCTTGTTCCTCACGAGGGTGAATGGTTATGTTAATGAATCTAAGTATTGCTAGATTTCTAAAGCAGTTTCACTGTTTTAGGTGTGATTAAATAAACTGATATTAGGTTGCTAGTTTCATTGTGTTGTAATTTTGTTGTTCACCAGTTCCATATTCGGTTTTATCTGATTTAGCTTCTTAATAAAGCAGTGAGGATTTGTTTTAAGCTTTGGATATAAATTTTGAAGCTGGATTCCGTAATATGGGGTAATATTAGTAGCTTCATTTTTATGGCACTTTGAGGATTAATTTATGGTTTCACTGCTTCAAAATATCTTTGCTTTTGGTTTTTCTTTATGTGATATTTTCTATCTTACTTTGCCTTGTGGGAAGAGTGTGATTGCTGTGAAATTAGATTGTCATGTTCCAGTATTAGAAATTTTTTTACAGTCAATGAGTCTTACTCTATTGGGGTTTTAAGTATGCTTCATTTAGTGTAAGATATAGAATACACCTAAGCTCCTGAGTCCATTCCATTATTTCATGTGTTGGTGAACTTTGAGTTATCTGATTTAATTGTTAATACTGAGATTATTTTATTTTATTTTATTTTATGTTTATTTTATTTTTGTCTATTTTATTTTTGTATTTTAGGATATTTTGTTTTCCCCTTTAAACCCAATTTGTAAGGCATGAGCCTTTCCCATTTATTTTAGTTGCATTTAAATAGTTATTTTCTTCAACAGGCTGTAAGGTGTCCAATGCACCGCAATTTTGATTTAGAGAAAATAGTCTAAATAAAATCAATTTCAAAAAGTTTTGTTTAGAAATAAATAAAGTAAGTTTTTCATGTAAATACTTTGAATTGTTTTTTTGTTTTAAACTTTTTTTAATACGTGGGTTTCAAAGGCCCATAATAAAAAAAATTTAAGTTGATTTTTGGCTTCAAATGTCCATTGAAATAAAATTTACTATTTTGGGTTCAACGTCATTTGAAAGAGGATTTCAAAATCCAATGAGAGATGTTTTGGGGTTTAAGGGCCCGTTAGACCAAAAATTAGCTTTTGAGTGATCTCATTTGAACATGGGTCAAGGTTTATTTTGAACTTTCATTTGGAGTCTCATAAACTCACTTTATCACCATTGTAGTGTTGTACTCTAAGTTAAAATTGTAAAAAATTTAATGCGGTAAAAACTTCTTCATTCATAATTTCAAAGGTGATTCCAAGGATCACATTATTTTCCTTAGGCTTTTAATGGAGATTTATTCTGCCCAAGAGTTCTAATTCCTCTAAACTGTTCATCTTTCCCTAGAGTTTTACCTTCCATAGGTCTTTAATGGAGATCTATACTCTCCAAAGGTCTTAGCACCTGGGCTTTAAGTGGAAATTCTTCTTCCCTTATAGCCTTAGTTCTCATAGGCTTTTAGTGGATACCTATTCTCTCCAAAAGTCCTTTTTTTTTTATTCTTTTTCTTTTTAATAGATATTTATAATTTTTAATAGATATTTATAAATAGTATAAATCGAAATAAATAACAACAAAAAAAATAAATTAAATTAATAGTGAATT
>JASKGM010030013.1:0-26012 GCA_034509205.1 Ceratonia siliqua | reverse complement strand
TTGCTTTGGTTGCTTAATTAGGCTTCTTCATCAATCTGGTTGGGGGTTTAAGTATCAATTGCTTGGGTTCCGCATCATACTCCATTTTCTTCTCACTAAGTCTCTAGCTCCACCCGTGCAACTAAGGGCTTCCCAAAAAGGGAAAGGCCTAATCAATCAAAAAATGGGGCGAGCTAATTTATTTAGCATAGAGGAGATGAGCTCAAAAGATGGTTCAAGCTTTTTTAGGACTTGCTCTGATCAGGGAGCTGGTTTTTCCACTTGTATTTTTTCTAAGATAGCTTCTGATGAGAACCATCCTAGTGTTTCTTTATGGAATACACTTCTCGAGATTGGCTCGCTCATAGATAGGATGCTTCTTTTACCTTGCAACGAGAGGAATCTTAACTCTTGTTTAGTTTATGGCTTCTCCAAGTATTCGCAGGCTAATGTGACTTGAGGGTTGTTGGTTAGTCATGCCCTTCTAAAAAGGATTGGTGGGTTCTTTGGTGATGTTCGACGGTCAAAGGATGAGGCGAAATTGACTCATTCGAAAATAAAGAAGCTTTGGAACCTGTTGGAGGAGAAGGGCCAACCGCGTTTATACAAAAAGCTCAATCCAAGGAAAGAGAGGCTCAGGAGAAGGAAAAAGATGCTCAGGATAGGGAGGAGAGTGTTATGGCTCACTTGACAACGTTGGTAAAGGAGGTTGATCGGCTGAACGTGAAGTTGGTAAGACCTTAGTGCCCGAGATGCCTTGGTCACTAAATTAGAATTGACTATAGAGAGAATAGCTCATTGGTAGAAGTGAGCCCGAGATTCTAAAAAGCATTTGAAGGCTCGGTGTGGTGACAAATTACTTGGTAATTATTTGAAGTCTTTTGAGGAAAGCTTTGATCACTGCAGTTCCCAAGTAAAATTGTTTGCTCTTAATTTCTCGGATGACCAGTTAATCAAGATGGGGCTTTAGTTGATCCCAAGAAGGGTGGTGAGGACACCTACGATCTTGATTTTGATATGGAAGACTATGGGGTTGATTGGGACTCTTTGTCATAGTAGTTTTAGGAACTTAGCTTTCTGGCTTACACGTTTACATAGTACTTCTTTTGTTCGTTGTTGGCTTTAGTTCGTGTTGTTTTTTAGTTGTATTGAATATTTGGATGGTTCTTACTTGTTTCAAGATGATCTTATTTGCAATATATTATGAGAATGGCGTTTTGTTGATCATTATTTCATAAATTAATTTTATTTGATCATTTCTTTTTGTTCCTTTTGAGGTCAGTGTTTTTTCCTTAATTAGGTTGGCTATTTGTCGCTGTGATAGGGGTTTTTACCCTTTGAGCGAGGTCAATATTGGCTGCCTAATTAGGTTGGCTATTCTTCATTATGATAGGGTTTTGACCCTTTGAGCAAGGTCAACATTGGTTGCCTAATTAAATTGGCCGTTCATCGTTGTGATAGGGTTTCGACCTTTTGAGCGAGATCAGCATTGGCTGCCTAATTAGGTCAGCTATTCACCGTTGTGATAGGGTTTTAACCCTTTGAACGAGGTAAACACTAACTGCCTGATTATATCAGCTATTTGGTTTCAGGGATCAAAGAGATCTATTTAATTTCATAAAGCTTGAGGTTCATTACATTCCATGTTTTGGGGACCGGGATTCCTTCAATGGTCTCCAAGTTGTATGCTCTTTTTCCCAAGATTTCGGAGACCTGGTATGGTCCCTCCCAGTTGGCTACTAGATTTCCTTCATTTAAGTGCTTCCCAGTGATGTTTGCTCTTCTTAGGATGAGGTCATCTTTGTCAAAATGTCTTAAATGACCTTTGACGTTGCAGTATTTGGTAATTTTTTGTTTGTAGGCGATTCATGGTCAAGTTTTGTCTTTTCTTCTTCCCGAAGGTCTAGGTTTACTGCCATTTGTTCTTGGTTGTCTTGTGGTCGGTGTTGTAACCTTCTTCAGCTCGGTTCACCAATCTCTACAGGAATCATTGCTTTAGCCCCATATGTTAGCTTGTAAGGCGGCTCACTTGTAGAGGTCTGGTGGGTGTTCTGTATGACCATAAGACCCATGGGAGTTCCTCCATCCATCTGCCATTTGATTGTTTCAATCTCTTCTTGATCCCTTATACTATTATTCGATTCACAATTTCCACTTGCCTGTTTGCCTGAGGGTGTTCTACCGAGGTGAAATTCAACCGAATCTGTAGGTTGGCACAAAAGTTTCTGAACTCGGTGTCTATAAACTAAGTCCCGTTCTTCATGGTTATTGTATGGGTGATGTCGAACCTGCACAATGAAAGTTTGGACATATCTTTTAGCTTATTTTGTTGTTATGCTTGTTAGTGGCTCAGCTTCTATTCATTTTGAAAAATAATCAGTTACTACTATAAAAAATTTTCTCTATCTAGTAGCCCTTGGGAGAGGTTTTAGGAGGTCGAGTTCCCATCTCCAAAACGGCCATGGTTCGATTGTTGAGTGCAGGTCGATTGGAGGTGCTATGTTGATGTGGATGAATTTTTGGCACCTGTCACACTTTTTGACGAGTTAAGTTGCTTCGGCTTTTAAGGTTAGCCAATGGTATCTGGACCATAATGTTTTTTATGCCAATGATCATGCTCCAATGTGTTGTCCACATATTCCTTCATGAATTTCTTGTAACACATACAAGGCCTGGCTCAGCAAAAGGTATTTAAGGAAAGGGTGGAGTATCTGCGTTTGTAGAGCATTTCTCTTATAATGTAGTAAGCATTGGCCATCCTTTGTAGTTTCGAGCCTCTTGCCTATATGCCAGTAGGACTCCTGCCTTTGGATAGTGCACAATCAAGGTCATCCAGGTTGGCAGCTCCTTGTTGACAGTGTATGAGCTTGCTGATTCGATGCTAGGGTGGAGTAATGTTTCTTGGATGACTGTCTGGTACCTGGTCGAGTTTTGGTTGCTAAAGAGTTTAGACATAATGTCGGCCCAAGTATTTTCATTTTTTGGTATGTGATGGATTTGAAGCTGTTTAAGGTTGGTGGTTAACCTTTGTCTAACTATTTAGCCATTTGGGGGTCCTTAGCTTGGTATTCTCTTTTTTCCTGAGAAGTCACCAAATGTGAGTTGCTTAAAATCTTTAGGCTATCAGCTCCTAGTTCTAAGGCGAGATGAAGTCCAGCAATAAGTGCCTTATGTTTGGCCTGATTATTTAAGGTTGGGAACTCAAATTGTAGTTATTGCTCGATGATGATTCCTTCTGGTTCTTTCACTATTATTCTCTTGCCACCCTCATTAGAGTTTGAGGATCCATCAACAGATAAGGTTTACTCTAGTTGTTGTTCTACTATGGTAGGAACCTTGGTAAGCTCAACCATGAAATTTATTGTCCTACCTCGGTAGGAACCTTAATGGTCCCATGGAGCTTGTATGAAAGGAAATATTCAGAAAGTTCAATTGCCATGTCATTATGCACCTTGGTAGGTCAAGTTTTTGGAGGATTTGTCTTATGAGGTGACTTATTCTGACAATTATTGGGTGATTATGTATAGTTAGAGTCAGTGGGCTGATAAGAGTAGGGCTTAGGCAAGTCTTTCAATCTTTTGGTAGTTAAGCTCAAGGACCCAAAGGGTATGGCTAGTATAGTAAACGGGCAGTTGGGTTCTTTCCCATTCTTCGACAAGGGTTGAGCTTACCGCTTGCCCCAATGCTGCTAGGTATATATAGAGGGTGTCTCGTTGCTTGGATTTGGAAAGGATTGGTGGTGAAGTGAGGTAGTGTTTCAATTGATTGAAGGTTTGTTGGCATTCTTGGGTCCATTTGAAGCTTTTAACTTTCAGAAGGTTCCTGAAGGATGAAAGAGCTTTGTTGGCCCCCTTGGACATAAAGCGAGAGAGAGATGTAATTCTGTCTATTAGCCTCTGTACTTCCTTAACCCATCCTGGGGCTTCCATATTTATGATCGCCCCACATTTTTCTAGGTTAGCTTTCATTCCCTGAGGTGTCAACGTGAAGCATAGAACGTGCACTTTGCTGGGTTCAAACACATGTCGTGCCTCCTGAGCTCCACGAAAGTTCTAGCGAGGTAAGCTGAGTGGTCCTCTTTACTCATGACTTTACCAGCATGTCGTCCACTTACAATTCCATGTTTTGCCTTATTTGGTTCTTCAAGACCTTGTCCACTAACCATTATATGTGGCTCCTACATTTTTTAATCCGAAGGGCATTATCTTATAGCAATAAGTGGCTCTTTCCATGATGAAGGTTGTTTTCTCCTCATCTTTGAGGTGCATTCATATTTGATTGTATTCGAAGTACGCATCCATGAAGCTCAGTAGCTTATAACCAAGGCATTATCCACGAGCTAATCAATGCTCGAGAAAGATTATTGATCCTTTAGCTAGGCTTTCTTGAGATCAGAGAAGTCTACATGCATACGCACTTCCTATTCGACTTTTTTACTAGGACCATGTTGGAGAACCAGGTTGAGTAAGTTATTTCCCCTAAAACTCAGCATTCAGTAGCTTATGCACTTTTTCCTTGATGGCGGCTTGTCATTCTGGGTTGAATCTCCGTTTCTTTTGGTAAAATAGCTTTGCTTATGCATTTATTGCTAATTTGTGACATATAAAGTCTGGATTTATACTTGGCATATATGCCACAGTCCAAACAAAGAAGTTAACATTTTCAATTAGTAGCATGGACAGCATTTGGAGCTCTTCTGGAGGGAGATTCAATCCACGTTGAGAGTTTGTGAAGGGCCAGGTCTTACCCATACCTAAAGGAGGTCAACTTAAGGTTTGGGTTGGCTACCCTACCCACTTACTCGGGCATCTAGCTCTTTGGAAGTTATGTGGCTTCCATTGGCTGGTGAACTGTTGGGAAGCAATTTCTCTGTAATTGTGTCAGCAGTGACCAATCTTGTGTTGCAACAGATTATGGCCTCCACTTAGTCTCCTCTGACCAAGCCCATTATCCCTATGGAGGTAGGGAATTTTAAGAGAAGGTGCCTAGTGGAGACGATTGCCCTCATCTTATTCAATGATGACTGTCCCAGGATGATGTCGTAGGCGGATGGGCAATCTACTACCAAAAAGTGAATGTCTATGCTTCTCAGGTTAGGATACTCCCCTAGGGTGGTTTTCAGCTTGATGATCCGCTTCACCTCCACTTGGGCTCCCGAGAAACCAACTAGGTACTTGGGTAATAGCTCAACTTCGTTTTTGTAAGGATGAGCTTCACAAAAGTGCTGTAAAAAGTATATCTGACGAGCTTCCCTGATATACTAGTTCCTTTCTAACTTTGAAATTTGCCACAAAGAAACTAATGACCAACGGACCATCGTGGTTTCGGTCAATGGAGCCATAATCACCTTCTGAGAAGGAAATATCGAGGTCTACTTTGTGCCTCTTGCTGGTGGTGCTGAGAACCTTTTCCTACTATTTTTCTAGTTGCTCACTGATGCCTTTTCTGTGAAGTTGGTGATGATCCTTCCCTGGCGGATCCTCCTGAGATAATGTTCATTACTCGCGCTGCATTTCTCTAGGGGTCTTGTTGGTTGGGCTAGCATCTGTTTGGCATAAGTGCATATTTTGCCATAATTTAATGTTGAATTCTATTGCATTTGATTGTGTTTTTTGTGTTCTTAGCTTGGTTTTATGTTTTACAAGTGATTTGAAGTGGAAATTCAATTATGTGATGAAGTGATTAAAGTTAGGCAAGCTTTTGAACAATTTAGAAGTAAGTCTAAGTGCAAATGAACTCAAAAACATCAAGTTCCCAAGCTTTGGGCTGAGGCGTACTAACCATGGATGCCTCAATGCTCAAAACATCAATTTAAGGACCAAAATCAGAAGGCACCCCAAAATTGAAGAAAACACCATTGTATCTAAGAGGCTGGAGCCTAGGCGCCCACAGAGCAAGCTTAGGTCAGAAAATTGTCACTCCTAGGGATGGACGCCTAGGCTTCCACAAGGCAAAGCCTAGGTGTTCGTTCAATATTTTTCCTTATTTTTACCCAGGGTTGGGAGCCTAGGTGACCCCGCATGTCTATCACTTTAAAAAAAACATTTGCCCACTTCAAACTGTCATTCTAACTTCTAAAAACTTGGAGATAAACCTTAAAAGAAAGGAGGAGAAAAAGAGGAAGGTTGAAGGGAGTGATTTCGGAGGAGATTTATCTGCGTGGAGTTCATCAAAGAGTTTTCTCTTCATCTTTTCTTTATTGTCTTTGTGTCTTTTATTACTTTCATGGATTTGAATGTTGTATGTGAGAGATTTTTTATGTTAGAAGGCTAAATACTCTTGGTTGAGGGTGAACTCAATGCCTTGAACATGATTTTGTGATTAAATCCATTGATAATGTTATCCAACTTCTTTTGAATGGTTATTTATGTTTTTCTATTTGATTTTTTCATGATTATTACTTAGTTTTGTTTGGGTAGCCAACTAAATGAGTTAGGTAATCATCTAATTCTAGGATAAATGATTGAATACGTAAAAGTTTGATTCTCTTATTCACAAGTAGCACTTTGTAGTGAATGAGGATTGATAACTCCTTGAGAACTGTTATGTAGAGCATAACATATGTTAAATAATCCAAGCGTTTGAGATTGTTACCCAAATTAACCTATCTTTCTTATTTTAAAGCTTTTATTGGATTAAATCTAGAGAGCATTTTCTAGGTTGTTCATTGAATATGGAGTAAGTAGGGAGCATTCTTCTATTTACCAGTAATCTAAGGAAATATTAGGATAGTAGAGCTTGTTGCTATCTACAGTTAGTAGTCAGGATATAGAGTTGAGAACATTGCCATGTTTATAATTATAATGAGTGATTGTCTATGATTACTTGCCGTTGTCCAATGGTAAAGAGTGAATCATCAACTATATTTCTCATTTTATTCTAATTTTCTCATTGTTTGTTGTGTTCTTTGGTTACATTGCTTATATTTACATTCGCATTTGCTTTAAGTTCTTATGTTCTTAGCAAAACCCCCTTTTTTACATTTCAAGTGTTGATTTATTAATTTTATTGGTAATTAATCAACTAAACACAATCCTCTGCAGAAGAAAGAGCCTTGCACTTAAAAAGAAAATACTCACTGCTATACTGCAAGGATATATTTGTGAGTCTCTTACTTGGAAAGCAATCAAATTTAGGCTTTGTTGCCAAGGTTTGAAGTTTCTATTTGGGAACACACCAAATTTTGGCATCGTGTCGCTGGGGATTGATCATTTGGTTTATCAGTTACTTTGTTCTTGTTTTCAATTATTTTATTCTTTAATTGTTTATTTCTTATTTCCAAAGAGGATATTGCTTTGTGACTCCAAAGAATCAAAGAATATTATACAAGCTAAGAGTTTGCAAGACATCCATCTTCCCATATACATCAACTCAACTAGCCTTCTGAGCCTTATTATGAAAGTTCACATCGCATCATCTTCATCTGAACCCTCTAAACAGAATGCAATGGAGAGAAATAAAATAACTCTAAAAAAGTTGGGAGTACCACTATTATATCAACAATCATTATATATACAGTATCCTAAACCTGAGGTGGCTTGTGAGGTTATATCAAGACTAGTCCACCTCCTACCTAAATTCATGGGTTAGCAAGAGAGGACCTAAACAAGCACCTTAAGGAATTTGAGGTAGTATGCTCAGGGATGAAGCCACCGGGTGTAGCACTTGAGCAAATTCAATTAAGAGATTTCCCTTATCCTTAGCAGACTTAACTAAAGAATGGCTTTACTACCTACCATTAGGAACTGTAAATACTTAGACTGAAATGAAGATTTTGTTCCCAGAGAGATATTTTCCTGCATCTAAGGCTTCCTATATTAAGAAGATATGCAGAATCAGGCAGTTTAGTGGAGAATCCCTCTATGTGTATTGGGAACGATTCAAAAAGTTGTGTATGAGTTGGCCTAACCACCAGATAAATGAGCAACTCCTGATCTAATATTTTTATGAAGGGTTGGCAAATGCAAACAGGAATATGATTTATGCTGCTAGTGGAGGCACTCGAGGAGATAAAACACCTGAGGCTACTAGATCTGATAGCAAACATAGCAGCCAAGTCTAAGCAGTTCAACACCAAAGATACTGTGCCTCCCTAACAAGTGAGTGAAGCTCAAGCATCATTTAGTGAGTAACAAATGACTTAACTTACTTGATTGGTTAGTAGTATGACAGGGGGAAACATGAAACAAGTGTACCAGTGTGGGATCTGTTATACACAAGGCCATCCAACAGACATGTGGCCCACACAACAAGAAGGCAACTTGAAGCAGGTCAATGCCATAGGAAATTTCCAAGGGCGGCAGAGAAACTATGACCTATATTCTAATACTTACAATCCTGGGTGGAGAGATCACCCAAACTTCAGTTATAGGGATAACTCAGTTAGTAGCCTTACAGTTAAGGCCACTAAGATTTCAAGCCAGACCTCACAGCCCTATCAATCTAGACCACCAGTAGCTCCTCTAACATCTGGTTCATCCATAGAAGATCTGGTAAAAGCCCTTGCCTTTAACACAATTTCATTTCAATAGAACTCCATGCAATTCTAACAAGAGGTAAGGGCAAGAATACAAAATTTAGAAAGTTAGATAGGTCAGTTAGTGACGGTTGTGACACCTAGAAGCTCAAGGTTCCGGGAAACTACCCTCCCGGGTGCCGATTGGGTAAAGGTGAGAAAGACGAAGGTTGCCAACAAGACTTGGAGACCAAAAGACGTAAGGCTATAGGGATCGAATAGGTTGAGGATGGAATCAAAGGGTAGGTGATTGTTTAATGAAAATTGTTCTCATTTTGTGTTCTCCGTGTTTTTGAGAAAATAAGAGACAAAAACAAAATAAACATGTTAAAGATGTTTTCTATTTTTCGTTTTTTAGTCATAGGAAAATAGCTTATAAAAAATAACTGGTAAAAATATCTATTCAAACAAGTTTTTTTGTTCTCATAAAATAAAATAAAAACAAAAAAATAGTTTTTAAAAGTCATTCCAAACAAGCTCGTAGTTTTTTTATTTTTTATATTTTTTTTATAATTTATTTTAAGAAATAATTTAAAATAATTTAAAAATAAAAATTTCTTTTTCTTTTTCTTTTTCTTTTTTAAATACTTGTATTATGAATTTTTTTATATTCTTTTAATTTTTTTAAAATATAAAATATAAAATATAAAATAATTAATTAAAAAACTAAAAAAAAACTACTCAAGAGTATGATTACTTTGGAGTAACATAGCAAATAACAAGAAGGCCTTTGCACATGGATCACAATATATTATGCGTTTTCCTATCCCACATTCCAGTGTTAGGTCACTAGCCATGAATATTTATATGTATGATACCAGAGTCCTATAACCAGTATCCCTATAGGACACGATATTTACATGTTTGGTTACTTACTTCTTTTTGGACCATTGGTTGTAAAGTGCCTTACTCATGATTGATATTTTAGTTGAGGCCACATTTTTGAAGGTAATCCAGAGAATTCTTTTTTTCAATAAAACTAACTAACGTTATCGTGGGAGATTGTTAGCTTTTTAATTTAATATATTTGAGTGGACTAACATAAATAAGTTTTATTTAATTGTTTACTAAACACTTAGATTAATGAGAATGTCAAAATATTCGTGAGCATTGGTTGGGCTATCATTTGGCACTTCGATCAATAGTTAGTGGAGTATTATTTGTGAGCGAGTGGGCCTTGTGAATGGATTATCTATGATGGGGCAAGACAATCCATTAAAAATAGACACAAGGAAAGGTCTCTACTGTAAACACTTGATTTTTTCGTCACGTTGTGACACCTACTCTCATCTATATATGCGTATTTTTTGATTCATTGAAATGATAGAGTTGAAAACATAGATGGCAAATAGAATAGTTACTCTCTGAGTACACACTTTTCCCTCTAACTGTGGAATGTGCATGAACAAGATATTTTAAAATTAGATGAATTTATCTACCATTCCAGGTATTTATGTTCATTACTACTTTACAGATATAAAGTTATTATTTTGCTTATTGTATTTGCTATTAGTTGATTGATTATGGTTAAGTTATAACATCTGTTAAAATTTATCATGGCAGAGCAGAGCTTTATCACTAAAGACCCAAGATACTTCCGTTCCACAAATGGCACGAGGGTCCCATTAATTGCATGCCACTGCTTCCAATAATGACCTCTTATTTATTTTTATTAAATAATTATGTGACAAAATGTGATTGGCTTTAATGAAGGAATTTATGTGTGACACAATTTTATTAGCCATGTGACATCATTGTTTATCACCTTTGAAATTAGTGGCTTAAATTTGATTGGCCATACTATATCATTATATGGGGCAAAATTTAATTGGTTGTCAATTATTTATGACATAAAATTTATTGATCATTAAATATATATGTAAGCTATATTTGTGCAAGATGAAATTTTATGATTAGCTTAATTTATCACTTATCAAGTGATAAATTTTGATAGGTCAATTGACTGTAGCTTAATGGAAAAAGTATTTTCTAGCCAAAAAAAGCAAGTAACCCTCATGGACAGGTCTAAAAATTACTTGAGTGAGGGTTGAACTGTGCAAGAAAAGATGAGTCAAAATTATTTAAAAAAATCCTAGGCAAAGAAAGATTGGTTGACAAATTAAAATAAAAAACTATTTAGTGATAATAATTTAAAATTTGATGAATAATTAATATTTTATTTAAGGAAAACCGAATGAAAAATGACATAACAGTATGAAATTTTTATAAATAAGAAAGGTCAAAAATTATAAGAGTAATCCATTTTCTTTTAAATACAAAAAAAGATTTTAGAAAATAAACACTAATAATTCGCCATGCCAAAAAGAGTGACCCTTTGACTGTACCTGTGCTCGTCCTCTGTTTGTGCTCCTTGTACAACTTGACTGCTTCATAACCAATTATTAATTAAACCATTTTTGGGCGGAAAGGGTGACCCCTTCGACTGTTCCTAACATTCTAACCTACCTCTCTCTTGTTCAATTCGCATTTACGTAGAAACATCCATTGCTATTTGCTTTTTTCTAAATGCTTCTCGTTCCCTGCCTCCTAAATTATCAAAGTACTATATGAGTACAAGACTGGAGGGGGGACAGGCCCCCTTTGTCCCCGAGATACGTCCCTGGTAACCCTGCTTTAGCAAAATTTTCGAACAAATTTATCCATACTCTTTTTGAAATTGTGTCCAAATACATTAAATGTTTTTGTAATACCAATTGTTTTTATTCAAATACAACAAAAATTTTATTTCTTAAAATATTGTGCATTCTTTTATATGATAATTTTAAATTTAAATAAAAAATTAAAAATTTTAATTATAGGATTATTAATAGATATTAACTAAAAATATATATTACATATTTAAAATTATTTTTAATTAATATTTTTAAATTTTGGAATAAATATTTTTTTATCCAAACACAATACATAAAGAGTATTTCTACATATTTTTTTTAATAATTTTACATGTACAAATGTATTTTTATATTTTTGTATCCAAATACAACATATCTATTTTTTTCTATTTTTACACAACTATATCCAAACATCAAATATTTTTTTTAAAAAAAATTTAACACTTATATTTAAAACACTTACTAAAAAATATAAACATATTCAAATAACCTCTTAAATTTAGAATTGTTTTTAATGACTTGGGCATTAGACCCCTCGAATGTGTCTATATGTGTGAATGAATCACCACCCAAAGTTTCAAATCAAAAGATAACAAAGGATACATATAAAAGGAACTCTTTTAGATTGAGCTACTTCAATGACAAATTATCTAGAAGTTATTAAGTATAATTTAGTAATGAAGATTTAAATAATTTATGAAAAGCAGATGCAAATTATATTGCCATCATGTTCCAAATAAAAAAGGAAATAATCTTTTCCTTGATGAATTATGTGCAAATATTTTAAATAATTAAAGCTCTTTATTTGGGACGTGTAACACAAAAATGATATTAAAATTTAAAAGTACATATAAAACAAACAGTTATGAGCATAATATTGTGTCCTAATTGGCGCTTGAGTTCATAATTGAACTTTAATACCTTTCAATTTTAAAATCTTATGTTAGTTGTCTCTTTTAAAATTGTGTTTTTCTACCCTATTCGGGAATACTCAATAGTATGCGTTTAAATTTTTAAATTTTGAATTTTAGTTTTTAAATTTTTTTATAATTTTTATTTTAAGAGATAAATTAAAAGAATTTTAGAAAATAAAAAAAATTTTAAAAAAAATTCATAACACAATAATTCAAAAAATAAAATAAGAAAACAAACAAACAAAAATCTTTTATTCTTTTTATTTTTTTCAAATTTTTTAAATTCTTTTAACTTATTTCTTAAAATAAATTATAAAAAAATTAAAAACTAAACAATTTAAATTTAAAAATTTAAAAACCTCTATTCTCCAAAGTAGAATAATATTCACCTTTAAAATTAAAATCTTCAAACATCATAATGACCAAATCTATCTTGGGAGACATTGTGAAGCGAATTAAAAAACTTTTGAAATTTTTCAAATGAGAAAATAAAAAACATCCACGTCTCGATATCCCTAGGGATAGATGCAATGTTGTCACAGTAAGATCAGCTCATGAGTATAGGCATAATTAATTTTTTATATAATATGTTAGATTTTAAAATTAATAAATAATGTTTTATATAATTATGACATTATCTGATTTAATCAACAGTTAGATCGGTTCAACTGGTTAACTTGTGTCTTGAAAGCCTCTGGGTCAATAACCAGACTGAACTTTAAAACACTGGATAGATGTGACAATTCCTCCTTCAAAAAATCTCTTCTAAAGTTCTACCAAAGAAAAGTCCCACTAAAGCATAATCCTCGAGGTATCTTCACATCAAAACGAAGGGAAGATAAATGATTAATTACATTGACTCATACAAATTCAAATTGATTCAAAACATGTACCTGTCTTCCTTTTTTTTCCCCTTTCTCACCTATCCATATTTTCAAAACAGATACTCTGAAAAGCAGTATTCTACAAGCCAACTAATAACTTACTATGATGCAAGTCTTGCACACAAAGATAGAAAGGGTGTGGTGGAATTGGCTATCTAAAAGGTTCAATTGGAGAAGAATCTTCAAGAAGAACTGCTACCTCAAAGCATTCAGCAGCTTCCTTTGCTGATGTCCCCTTATCAGCTTTATAAAGCAGTCCAAGATTGAACCAAGCAGACGAATTTGTTCTATCAAGCCTTAGTGCATCAGAAAAAAGGCTTCTGGCAATTGATGATGATTGACCACCAAGCTGCCTGAGGACACAGGCCGTGGATATCAAACTCGGCACGTGGTTGGGCTCGATATCTAACGCTGTCCTAAATGATTTCAAAGCTTCTTGGCGAAGACCTCTGGCTTCATAAAACAGACCTGCAAAAATATCCAATATAATTGTCAAAATCGGCCAACCTGGCTCATATGGGTTGGCTAAAAAGTGAGCAGGGGTAAGTTGACCCATTTTACTTTCCGTAAGAAACTCCTAACTTTGCTACACCAAGAATGTAAGCAACTACCTCAACAAAATGTACCAAAGGAATCAAAGGAAGACATGTTAAACATGAACCTTAAGGCTCACTAAAATATAAAGATTCCATTTCCTTGTAGTGACTTGTGATCAATTAAAATTATCAGTTTTCGTTTTTGCAATGAAGATTATGTTAGTATACTTTCTTTTGCTATCAACTTGAAAGAATTAATTACCAAGTGGACTCAAGAAGTTAGAGAGAATCCTTTAGGGGCTGAAAGAAGAAAAATTAAATGTGAGAGCTTTCCCATGAAAGTACATGCTAGTGTCGGGCACCCTAGTTCTAGGAATCATGAAATCAAAGAAAGCACACACTTGTCACAACTAAAAGAGTCACTTTTCAGAAACTCAGATTCTGCATCTTCAAAGATAAATGACAACAACACAATCAAAAGAAAGATATAGAACCTATAAATTATAAGGGAGGACTGGTATCTTAAGGAGACAAAGAAAATAAGGGTTGTGAACCAATCAGAATATACCAGTAGAGTGCCATCTAGAAGCAGAATAGGGATTGATAGCCTGAGATTTCGCAAGACAAACTTCAGCATCCCGCCACTGTGACAAATTTGTATACACATTGGCTAAATCATGCCATATTTCCATTTCAAATCTTCTATCACGGTTTCCCTTACTCTGTCAAAAAGAAGTCAGAAATGTAATATATTATACCATGTATTACCTTGTATCGTATTTTAGAAATTTAAACTGGTAGAGGGTAAAGCATTGAAACTTCCTTTCCTATTGATTAATTGAGTTATATTGAGTTGAAGACCTTTTAGGGGCGAAAGAGAAGAAAGTGATGCAAAGCAATAGAAAAGGAGATTAGAAGAGAGAAAGACAGTAGGTTGGTGGAAAATCTCTGTTCTGGAATATGATAATATCAAATCTAGACTGAATTTGTCATAAGAAATAAGAAATTTTAAAGGCAATTGTATAATTGGACGTAAATCACCAATTAATAGGAAATCCTAGTAGCTGTATCCTAATTATGATGATCTAAAATAATCAACATTTATGATTATAATCATAGAACCCAACTCATCTGAATTCAATGCCTTTGCATACTAAGTTACAAATCCCCCGGTAAGATCGTCACCAATCTCCTTACAATGTTAGTCCCCATCATCCCACAAAAAAGTTGACTGTTAAGTCCAGATTTTGAGGCAAGTCATAGTGATAATATCAAATTTTTTTCTGGGGTTCTATATTGAAATCTTGGTCTTATATCTTCCAATAGATATGTAATTATTGTGCATGTCTCACTATTCTAGTGGGAAAGTGCTCTGTGCTACATAGAAGGTGAAGCATCATACTGCTCTAAATAGTCATATATTCTCATGCATCTACATACGTGTGCACCATTTCAAAACTGTTTGTCTATAAGATTAGAAAGGTTCACACAAAACGAAGTCATACTTTAGTAATATCCCATACAAAGAATTTGGATTCTCCAAAATGCAAAGTGAACTACAGAATTAAAGTGCAGTTGGATAACCGATAATGAAATAATCTGTTATTTGAATTTTCAAACATTTATTATTCATCATCTAGTTGCTTGTACTATATTAACATTTAAACAATTGATATTTTGCATCGATGATTATCAATATGCATTTTACCCTCTAAAGTGCAGGTGCAGTTTAGAGTCATTGAAACCCCACACAGAAGGCAAGCAGACATGTAAACTGTGATTATTGCTACATCCACTATTTTTTCGGAATCCATAATTCTGTTTGAGTCACAATAAATTTTAGAATATTCTTTTTATTTCTGTTGGTTACTTAATCATAGTCTTTAAATAAAACAGTTTCTTATGGCTTTTTATATAATCAAAAGGTTAGAAGCTAGGAAAGATCTAAAGTATATGTTAATGAAGCATACCTTCTGAAACTTACTGGCACTTCCTGAGCTTTTAGTCTGGACCTGAAGAACAGCAAGAAGAAGAGTATATGTCTCAATAGCATTCTTTAAGCGTCCTTGGGCAATCTGCAGTTTAGCCTTAGTTTGCAACAATTCTCCTTGATCCCATTTTCCACTTTGATCGAGAGCAGCATCAATAACAATTTCTGCATCAGCAAACTGTCGTTGAGCTGATAATATCCGTGCCAGAAGTATATATCCTTGAATACTAGAACCAGCCTCAAGTTCAACCAGTTCCTTTGCATGATGAAGAGCAATATTCAACTTCCTCTGCTCAGCATATTCTAGAGATAGATGAAAGACAACGTACGGATCACTTTCCCTCGTCATTTGCTCAGCAGTTTTTAGTGCACTGAGTGCTTCAGACTGCTTCAAAGCCCTCTCTGATTCAGAAGCAGCCAACCTGGATTTTGACGACAGTAAAACACCTAGTAAGCAATTTGCTACAGCTACCATTTGCTGGCATTTTCCATGCAACTGAGAGATGGCTTTGAAAGAATACTTGATCCCTTCTTCAACACAAACCATGTTCTCTCCACATATTTTTGAAGCTAGTAGTAATTCAAGTATGCAGTCTGTGTTCTCTCTGTTATTCAAGAAGTTCCTTATAAGATCCAAAGCAACCATATGCTCACTTTCCCCATAGTAACAAAGAGCTAGAGTAAAATATTTTTCTTTTCTCTTTATAGTTCCTGGAAGCAATTCCGCAACCTGATGAGCTACAGTCATTAGTTCACCAGAAACACTTAGAGCAAATGACAGATGATTGATTATTGAAGGGTCCCACACAATCCTTCCAAAAACAAAATCCCTCAGCAGAATCAACAGCAGAAGAACAGCCTCTTCTATATTGTTTCTTGGCACGAAAGAACCATCCAACTGCAAACGAAGAGCAGGGGGGTTTGCTTCACAACCACTGTACAAAAGAAACATAGCAAACTCCTTTTGTATTCTTGCAGTGGTTTCAATGTCAAGCTTCCAACGATAATGCAGGGCCCTCCTATACGATGAGATCACATCTTGGGGAGAGCCAGCAAGCTTCCACAACTCTGGAACCAGCTCTACAGCCATTGTTAGAGTCTCTTGTAATTTACAGTATGAAGCAAAGTTTTCAGGCAAGCCTTCTGGTAATGTAGATTCAACAGTATCTAAAATAGTTTTGCATGATTGAGCAGCTTCTACAAAAGAGGGTCAAAGATGTGTATTACTAAATTACAGACAGACATAAAATAATAGACCGGTAGTAAAAGGGCAAAGAAATAAGAAGGTAATAAATTGATGACAAGATTGAATATTATTTTATATTGCTCAAAAAGTTTAAGGATCTCTACAAGCAGAAAGCATGTTTGTCCAATTCATCAGAAACTACTGACTTTCAAGGTAAGATACAAGATAACTAAGATGATATGAATTGATAAACATAAATAAGAAGAACAAGATAAAAGAAGGACCTTGAAACCTTCCAAGAGTCTGTAACGATTTTGCTTTGAGGAAGACAGCTTCAAGGAGTAAACTAACAGCATGCATTGACATAGAAGGCACTGCTTCACTTTGTGAATGGCGCTTATTGGGTTCACACCTTCGAGATATAGCGACTTTCATTTTGGGAGTTATAGCAGCCATATCTATTCCTCCAAATACATGAAGAGCAGCTTCAATATTACCTTTCTGATACTCGAGTCTTCCCAGTAAGGCTCTAGCTTCCTATGAGATTAAAAGGTCTTTTAGCTTAATCTGATAGTGAAGGACATCTTTAAGTATCAGTAAAATCAAATATTGGGCTTAGGCCCTGTTTGCTTGCTGAATATATATATATATATATATAAGGTAACGTGGGTCCATAGATAAACTCTTAAAAAATACAAAATAAGAGGTGATTAAAATAGCCAACAATTCAATTTCTGTATCTCTAGAAAATATGAACTAATGAAATTAAAAAAATTTCCGGTATTGATGAGACTCGTAATATAAACAACAGAAGCTTCAGAACAGATAATCTACTGAAAGACGTTAAATATATGACACTCTAATATTCCAGGTTCTCAAATATTTCTGGCATTTGTGTGAATTTGATCATTCAAACAAAACGAATATTAGATGGGAAAAAAAAAAAAAACCTTTCAGAAGCATAACCAATCCATGCCATCATTCCACACAAAAAAGGTTCTTCAACATGAAATTTAATTTCAATGGTTGATCTTATCCTAGAACAGGTGTAACAAATCTTGTTAGATAAATGACTTTTTGCTAAATAAATGCAGATGTTACATGACCTGGTTTACAGTGAAAATTCAATGATAGATACACCACCAAGCAAGACCAATAGAAAAACATTGTTTCATCTGTTTTTTACTGGAAATATTTTGTTTAATCAAATTGCATATACTCTTCATGTAAAGGTATCAGTGAACAAATATCAGTATCTGAAAAGCAGTTCAAGTTTTCACAATAATATATCAGTTAATTCATTGCATACAATAAACAATTCAATAAATGCAACAAAGAAGACAAGAGAAAAATTTAATCTAACCTCATAGTTCAAATAACCACTTTCACGGAGAGACGACTCTGCTTCTTCAATGTTGTTATTATCCACTTTTGTTTCAATTTCACCAGCACGCGATGAATAGCCACTAGCTGAATAGTCTCTGGTTGCCAAGGACTCAGATGAATAACCCAATTCATCTACCTTTATTTGCTCCCCAGAACATATACACTTAATCATCTTTTGCAATCTCACTCGAATGCTAAATTTCTTCTTACTTATCCAACTCTGAGCTCTCATACTGAACCATTCCACTTATTACTTTCCTGAAACAGCATCAACGAAAAGCATAGAAGGTAAGAAGCTCTTGACTCTACCTCTTCAGATGCCTTACAATCAATTCGGAAGAATATGATAAACAATTATCAGCAATCATTGTGTATCGCTAGACACATCAAAACGACCTTCCTCTGCATTATCTAACCTTAATAAACTTGGGAATATTCAATTCCTACCATACCAGCTTTTTAAAATTGCTTTTTACATTTTCATAATGTGAAGTAAAAAACAGATTCCAGCTTCAGAATCCTAATTTCCACAACTGAGAACCTTGCACTTCACACTTTACAGGACTAAGTGAACCAACTTCAATTGAGGTATTTGCCAAAATTCGCCACTTACATATCCAATTACTGACCAGGAAAACGTAATGCAAACAACTTACAAAAATTCAGAAGCTTTCTAAATACACATATAAAATGAATGCACCGAGGGGACTACAGTAAAGGAAAAGGAAAAGGAAAAGGAAAAGGAAAAGGAAAAAAAAAAATAGAATTGCTAACCTGGAGTTGAAGGGAAGGGAGCCCCTTATCAGTAACATAGATAAAAGAATAAATAGGATCAGAATTGCTTAAAATGAGGGAGAAGGAAAAAGGTACCTTTTCATTGACAAAAGGTTTAGGGCGAGCCCACAAGACAAAGACAATCAGCGTGCACCTCCTGCTCAATTCACCCACGAAGAAAGTTCCCCATGATTTTCCCTTGTTGGAAGAATCCAAAGCTGCAAGTACCTTCCACTTCCTTTTGTCTTTTTGGGAAAATTTTAATGTTGCGGTGACTGCTTGCTCAGTCCAAAGTTCAAACAGTTTCAAGGAATGACTACAGTTCTGTGCATTAAATTATGATAGCTAAGTCTGGAGTCTGAATCTTCCTTAGGAAGGAGTCAAAAAGGATGACTTTCTAGGTTCAGTACAATTTGTCATTTTCCCTCGTTTTTTCTATTAATTTTATTTTGGCTAAGACAACAAGACATTAGTAGTATAACGAAATGGTTAGTTCAAACGCAAAGGAAAGTGCTAGATCAGTTCCAAGAGAAATTCGCGTGTAATAAGCTACGAAAGAGTACCTCCTTTGATAAGTCGGCCGTTTGATGGGTTGCCCTTTTTAGCAGTATTTTAAATAGAAATAATTTTTTTAAAAAAGATAAATAAATGATATTTAAATGTAGTAATATAAAATAATTTTAATAATTTTATATTTATATAAAAAATATAAAAATATTTGTATATTAATAAGATTATTAAAAAATATATATAAAAATATACTTTAAAAAATTATATAAAACTAAAAATATTTATATTTTAATTGCATGATTATTTTTTTTTGCATGAAATTAAAATAGATTTTTTTTTTTAGTTATTGCTTTGTTTTAAAATTTTCTTATCACAATTTGGAGAGAAAATAGGTAAAAGTGAAAATATCTGGAGCATTTGGGTAATTTTCTTTCTGCGACACGAAGTCCCTTTCATTCGAGAATTCCAGAATTTCCCTTCGGTTCGACTTCTTCCAGCTATCTCTCCGCAATCTTTCGAATCTGGCGTTGTTTTAGGATTGCATTGGTCTTCTCCACTTGCAGGTTCCCGAAACTGAATGAGTCCATTTTTTTTGCAGATTTTCAGAGGAATCAGGTAAATTCTGGTAGAAGGGAAAGAGTTTACGGGTGTCACTCAAAAGGGTCTATGATTTTGTCTAGAGCAACAGGGGAAACCATGTCTCTGAAAGCAGAGAATGGAGAAACTGAAGTAATTTCTACACTTGAAGCATGGGAACAGAGGAAAGGAAGTGAAGGCTCGGGGGAATCTGGATGAAGAAGGTAAAGTTAAATTTAGAATTTGTTTAAGGAGAGGAGAAATTTAATTTTTTTTTAGTTTTTTAATTTTTTTAATTTTTTATTTTAAGAAATAATTTAATAAAATTATAAAAAAATTAAAAAATAAAAGAATTTATATTACAAATATTTAAAAATAGATCAAAAATAAAGTAAATAAATAAAAAAAAATTATTCATTTTTTAATATTTTTTAAATTATTTCTTAAATAAAAAATTTAAAAAACTAAAAATTTAAATTTAAAAAAATAAAAAATTCCCCCTGAATAACAATAGTAAGAACTTAGAAAATGCCTTTGTTTAATAAGGTCATAAATTTATTTCTCTCTCTTACATTTTATCTGATTTTTTTAAGCTTTATTTTTTAACTTTTAAAATAATCAAATTTTTTCTTTTAAAAAGTAATTTTAAATAAAATATAATCCAAACCCTCCAAAAATAGTGGATCCAAACGCACTGATAGTCGCATTTAAATTTTAACCCAAGGTTTGCTTAAAGCATGTTTGCCCTGCTGTAATATATATTTTTAAATTATTTTCAATTTTTTTAAAATTGCTATCATAAAAGAATACTTTAATGTTTAATTAGATTTTTCAACAAGTATTTTTAGCAATTTTAATTAATATTTTAAATAATTTTTTTATTTACTTAAAAATATTTTTATTTTTAACTTTGCTTTAAAAGGAAAGCTCTATTCCACATAAAAGAAAAATAATGTCTAATTACAATTTAAAACTGTTTTTCCTAAAAGAAATATTTTTTTCTATTTTGTGACTTGACTAAACAAACACTTAAATGTAAGATTTTAAAAATCGGATCTATCATTAAAATAGTGAAGACAGTATTTTGCTATTTATTGATTTAATTGTAATTGAACTAATGTGAAATAAATGTTTTTAATTTTTAATTTATATATATATATATGTAAAGTATTATATATATAATAATTAATAATTAAATAAACAAATAAATTAAAATAAAATAATCAACTAATAAACACTAATATAAACCATTATTAATAATTTTATTATAACTAAAATAAGTCTATAATTTTCATGATATAATATTCACATTCTCAGTCATAAAATAAAAATAAAATTCAAATTTTAAAATTACAATAAAATACAAAAATAAAAAAGATCACAATAAAGCTATATTTTGGATAATTTAATTTTAAGTTATAAATTTGGTCCAAATACTAAGATGATGAAAATAACAATAATAAATATAAAAATACAAAGAATACAAAAATAAAATTTAATAATTTATAAAAAAATAGGCTTAATTATATTTTTTGTCCATGTAATTTGTCAAAGTTATATTTTTAGTCTCCCTAATTTTATCTTAAACAATATGGTCATCCTAATTTTATCAAAGTTTTAGTTTTAGTCTCTTAGAATAAAACTAAGGGAACAAAAATACAATTGAGCTAAAAATATATTAGAGAAAGCCTGGTTTGATGGATTGATTAGTTTATCAAAAGATGCTCAATTTCTCCTCTCCTTTTTCTTCTTCTCTATCTTCTAGACTTCCATAGACCCATTTTCTCCCTTCTTCCTCTTCATCTCGTTGTCTTCAAAGAAGACTAGTCCAGTGAAGATCGGTTCTTCCAATTCTGTAACTGACAACGAGGAGTGCAAAACTTCGACGAGAATGATAACGAAAGGGTAGAAGGAGGGAGAATGAAGACGGGAAAACTCAAGAACTGGGGGAACTGCTAACCAACCCAATTCCCTCGATTTTTATTGAGTCAACACCGATTCATAGGTTTTTGACCATTTTTTTGCACCCCTAATTTTTAGGAGTAGACTAGACTAGCCAAGAGACCAATTTCTTGTTTTTCCTATCTAACTGACCAGTTTGGTTTTTTAATCATTTCTTAAACCAAACTTAACGTGAGATTAGCACATTATCATAAATTTAAATTTTCATTTTATAAAATTTTATCATTGCTAATTTTTTAGAGTCACATGGCTGAGAAATATGCACAAACTAATTTGAATATAACCTAACTGCAATACTAAAAAAATATCTTAGTGGACTTTTAAATTGAACACAACTTATTTATAATTTTATATTTGAATTATTTGAAAATTTTGATGTTGAGTGACAATAATGATCACTTTATGAAGTAAAAAAATTAATCACAGTTCTTAGTTATAGGAGGTGGTGAATGTGTATAATGGTTAAAAGAATATAAAAATTTCTTATATTTTATTATTTTATTAATTTTATAATAAGTTTTCCTTCTCTCTTTTGGGAGACGGTTTAAATACATGGATCTTTCCTTTAATACGAAAATAGACACGAACCCCCATGAAAATTAAAAAGCACAATCTATCTATATCTATATTATAATTTAAAGTAAAACCTTTCCAAACCTTTCCACAAGACTGTCAAGAAATTGATATTTGTCATTCCATTAGATTGATATTTGTCACTCTATTAATGTTATTTATCTTTTAATTAAACTAATCTTATAATTTCTATAAAATTATAAACTTAATTACCAATAATAGTTATTAATTTTTTTATTAAATTATTTTTAAAAAATCATTTATTATTATTATATTGTTTCTCCTTGTTTTGTCAATAAAAAGTCAATAGAATCATAAATACATTTAATAGAATCTCATAATTTACTCCATGATTGAGTAACATTTAATAATTTTCTTAAAAAATGATTTTCTGTATTTTTCTTTATACTAATAGAAAGTTAGATTTATTGAAATAAGATTTGAATTCAAATTTATATCTATATTATATTATAAAGTAAAATGTTCTCACAAGGCTGACAAGAGAGTGACATTTGTCACTCCATTAATGCCATTTATCTTTTAATTAAAATACTTATCTTATAATTTCTATAAAATTATGAACTTAATTATCAATAATTGTTATTAATTTTTTTATTAAATTCTTTTTAAAAATTCATTTATTATTATTATTATACTATTTCTCTTCTTTTTACCAATAAAAAGTCAATGAAATCATAAATACATTTAATAGAATCTCTTAATTTGTTCCATGATTGAGTAACATTTAATAATTTTCCTAAAAGATGATTTGCCATATTTCTCTTTATACTAATAGAAAATCATATTTATTGAAATAAAATTTGAATTCAAAATTATATGTACACAGCTCTCTATATATAACATGTTCTGCTTTAACTTCATACAATTTTTTTTATACTCTTTTACGCATGGTTTTCTTTTTTTGGTCTATGTTGTAATTTTATTTGTTTCTTTTTGTTGTAGCCATATAAAAAATTGTTGATTCTAAATGGACTTTACAAAGATTCAGTTGATTTTATACTTTTCTTTCTCTTGCAAGTATAAAAGTATGATATGAACTTTGTGTTTTGGGAGAAGAATATTTAGAGAAATGTAACAAATATGTCATTATATCTGTTTATTTTCTTTCAATTCCTTCTCTTTCATGATTTTCATTCTCCACCGTCTCTCACTCTTATTCACGTTTCATGTTCTTCTCTTCCATATGTTTCTGTAACAGAGATTCAAGAATAATTATAAATAAATGTCATATAAGTGAGAGAAAAATAAAGGTGTGATTATTGGCGACGCCGTAACCTCTTATGAGGACAACACCTCCCCCAAGAGCCACCGCGCTTTTACTATCCATTCAATATATATTTATTTTATTTAAAAAATAATTTATTTAAGGATAATTTTGAAAATCACAAGTTGAAAATTTTATTTTTTCTTTCTTCTTTTGTTCAAATTTGCTTGGAAACTCTTCCACATGAGAGAAGTTGTTGGTGGTGACTATTATAGACACTGAACGAACAACATCGATATGAGATTCGTACTTGATGGAGATGACGTTAAATTGGTCAGACTTATAATCTATTTATTTAATATATTTTTGAGGAAAATAATATCATTTTAAGAATATTAATGTAATAGTTTGATATTAATTTAGGATAAGAAAAACATTAATATAATGATCAACTATTTAGGCATGAATAATTTGTAAAGAAATATGCTTCAATGAAATTGTATTTTTTAAAAAATATTAAAGAATTGACCTAATAATTTAGAATCTTAATTTTATTAGTATTTGGGGTTAAATGTTAAAAGAATTTTAAAAATAATATTGACGTGTTATAACTTATTTTTATTACAATAAGAAAATAAATTAATCCGGTTATAGGTAAATTAGGTAAAATACCATGTAATTAATGGGTTAAAAAAATCTTAAGAAATTGTTTCATTTTGACTTGTAACCAATTATTTCTTAAAACCAATGTTTTAAAATTTTGACCAGTCATTAAACTGATAAAGGCAACAATAATTTGCGATTTATTAGTTTAAATTGTAGTCAAAATTGTAATAAAGGAATATATATATATATATATATATATATATATTATATCTATCTATATATTATATTCTAAAGAAAAAAGTTTCCACAAAGCTAACAAGAGACTGGCATTTCTTACTCCATTGGACTCACATTTATCACTCTATTAATGTTATTTATCTTTTAATTAAAATAATCATATTATAATTTCTATAAAATTATAAACTTAATTATTAATAATGGTTATTAATTTTTCTATTAAATTCCTTTTAAAAGTTCATTTATTATTGTTATACTGTATGTCCTCTTTTTAACAATAAAAAGTCAATAGAATCATAAATACATTTAATAGAATCTCCTAATTTACTCCATGATTGAGTAACATTTAATAATTTTCCTAATAAAATGATTTACCATATTTCCTTTTATACTAATAATAGAAAGTCAGATTTCATGAGAAAAAATATTTTTATATTTAATATTAATATATTTATAATTTCTTAAATACTTAAAAATTTAAAATATATACATACCAAACTATTATAGCCTTCATACATCATAAGAAATTATTAGTCTGTGTTTGAATAAATATAGATTTTGTTCTATGTATGAATACAAGTAAATATTGGTCTCATTTATTTATTTTTATATCAAAATAGTATACTTCAACTGAAATTATTGTAATTCTTTAATAAAATTATTAAAATAGTAAAATTTTTTATAATAAAATAATATATTGTGGCAGGTAAAATGTAATATTATAAAAAGATAATTTTATATTTTAATAAATTAGATATAATTTTTCATAATTTTAAACCACGCTATTTTAAATTTTGATATTCTTTTTTTAATCACTCTAAACAAATATAGCATTTTTCAATCATTTCTCTTAATTCTTCAAAGTGGTTTTCAATTGTTTTAATTCCTTAAATATTAATTAATATCAGAGTTTGCTCCATTTCATTCAGTCATATAAAACTCATGAATGTGAACAAGCAATAAGTTTACATAGCTTTAATAATACAAGCAACCAAATTGTTTGGACAAAATTATTATTAGTTAATGATATATTTATCTTTTGCATTTTCAATGAAAAATCAGAAAGTTGAAATTTGAAATAGAGTATTAAATTTTAAAATTTAATACTTACAAATATCAATATATTTAAGTAAATTTCTGTACTTTTCAAAATTGATGAATAAGTGTAAGGTGAATTATTGAAAATTTTTGCACTTTTATAAATTAAATTAGGTGCATATATATATATATATATATATATTATGTTTAAATAATTGATTGCTATCTTATTTTGTTATTTTTTAATCTCAATTATTAATTGATATAGTCATGCATTATACAGGATCTCCACTAATTTAACCTAATTCTGAATCTAATCTTAAAAAAAAGTTATGTGAGCAGCCCAGGAGCAGGTTCACGTGAGAAGTATGAAGATTCTTTGAATATTCCAAGACAAGAATGAGAGCAAAAAAGATGAAAGAGGTGTTGCAAGCTTTTGTGCAGCGTTTCATTGACTTAGGAATGAGGGAGCATGATAAAGCTTATGG
>JASKGM010029973.1:0-26022 GCA_034509205.1 Ceratonia siliqua | reverse complement strand
GCTGAGGAGGGGGTACTGGTCCTTCGGGCAAGCCTTGTTCAGATTGCTGAAGTTGACACACATGCGCCAGCTCCCACTTGGTTTCTTTACCAGTACCACGTTGGACAGCCATGTGGTGTATGTGACCTCTCTAATGAAACCTACCTCCAAGAGTTTATGGACTTCCTCCTGGATGGCTGCCTGTTTGTCTGGGTCGAAGGTTCTTTTTTTCTGCCTTACCGGCTTTGCCCCTACATGAATTGCAAGTTTATGACTTATAAAAGTGGGATTTATACCTAACATGTCAGATGCTTTCCATGCGAAGAGGTCAAAATTTTCCCTTAGTAGGTTTGTCAGCTCCTCCAGCCTGGTTGGGGGGATGTTCGGTCCTACTCGGACTGTTTGATCGGGTTCCTGGCCTATCTGTATGACCAGCAGATCACCCTTCGGGACAGGGCAATCTTCTCGACCCTCTGGTGCGTCTAGTTCTTGTAACGGGATTCGGCTTGTTAAGGCCATGTCTGCCTGCTTTGGTTCCGAGTTGTTGTGGTGGGTACTTAGGCTGGTGTTGTAACAAATACGTGCCTGGAGTTGGTCGCCCCGGACCGATCCCATAGTTCCCTTCCCTGTTGGGAACTATGGGTTTGATTCAGCGATGGACGTCCCAGTATGATGTTGTAGGCCGATGGGCAGTCGACAACCAGAAACCTGTACCTCCGAATGGGCTAGGTCGGGATACTCTCCCAAGGTCATTCTTAATTTAACCGTGCCCTTGACTTCTACATGAGCGCTGGAGAAACCGACTAGCGTACCCGGATAGAAGGTCAGATCGGCAGCGGGCAGATTAAGTTTGAGGAAGGTGCTGTAGAAGAGTACGTCTGCCGAACTGCCCTGGTCCACTAGGACCTTTCTTACTTCGAAGTTAGCGACGAAGCAGCTGATGACTACTGGGTCGTCGTGGTCGCGGTCAATGGTGCTGTAATCTTCCTCTGTGAAGCTAATAACAGGGTCCGGGCGGTGTCTTTTAGTTACGACCTGAAGAGATTCTTTATTCCTACCAGTTATGGCTCTTTGATGCTTTTTCCTGGATGACCGGAAAGGTCCTCCCCCCGCAAACCCGCTGGAGATTGTGTTGATAATCCCTACCGCGTTCCTGCGGGGGTCCTGGTGGTTTGAGGCCCTTATGGTCAGCGTCTGACTTTGCCGGTGCTGCTGATGTCGGGGGGACCTGTTTCGTCGGGGGGATCCGGCCGCTCTCTCATCTCCCCCCCTTTGAGGTCGGTCGGCCCGAAATTTCTGTAGATGCCCCTTTTGCAGGAGGTCCTCTATGAGGTTCTGCATATGTCTGCAGCTGTCGGTGTCGTGTCCTCTTCCCCGGTGAAAGGCACAATACTTGTCCCCCTCTGTCCCCACACGAGGGTTCGGGGCGGGTAATCGGGACAGCTTAGTTTGGCAAATTTCTTCCAGCACGCGGGTTCTGGATTGGTTCAAGGGGGTGTATGTACTGAAGCGAGGTTGGAGAGGGGATCTTTCTTGCCCGTGCTCTCTTCGGTCTTGGTGGGGCTTTTTCTCCTTGGGGGGTTGAGGCCTGGATTCAGACATTTTGAGTATTTCCTCCAGGTTAACATGCTTTGATGCCCTGGTCAAAAGTTCAGTTAGGTTCGTGGGTGGATCCAGGGTCAGGCTTTCCTAGAAACATCCCCGCTGGAAGCCGGACTGAAGTGCGTGAATTGCCACTGGGTCACTTAGGTCGCGGACCCGGAGAGAGAGTGTGTTGAAGCATTTAATGTAATCGTTTAAGGGCTCGCCCTCCTTTTGCCTGAGGGTAGAGAGGATGGCCGACGTCCTTTGATGTGTGATGCTTGCCGAGAAGTGGGCAACGAACAGTTTTTCGATATCCTCAAAACTCCCAACAGAGTTCGGAGGGAGGCCGCAAAACCACTGAAGGGCTGTCTTCCTCAGTGTGGTGGGGAAAGCTCTGCATTTGAGTTCTTCCCTTAAACCGTTCAGCATTATGACCACTGTATAGTTCTCTATGTGCTCTCTGGGGTCGGTAGATCCGTCGTACGGACCGAGCTGTGGTTGCTTAAAGTGTCATGGGAGGGGGTATTCTACGATATGGCGGGTGAATGGCGTTGCCCGGGGTGTGGAGGGTTTGTCTGTGACCGTTCGGGTGTGGGATGGGTATGAGGAGAATATATTCTCAACTTGGTTGCTGTCCTCTGTTACTGAGGGAGGTCTGTGTATGGGTTCCATGATCATGGGTGGGATTACGTCCTGACCCCTGGCCGGGCTAGGCAGCCCCCGGGATGCAGCCGTACTTTCCCGCAGTTTCTGTCTTCTGAACTCTTCCAATTCGATCCTGTCAGCCGCCCTTTCCTGCTCAAGGGATTCTATCCTCTGCATGAGGAGTCAGAGGGTGTCGATCTGAGGGTCAGGCTCCTGGTGATTCCGGGGGGACAGGTTCCCCGGGGATGAGGAGGGGCATGCGAGTCTTGGTTCCGGTGGTTGCTTATTGGTGAGGGGGCTACTGGGTGAGGGGCCGAGTGCGTCCATGAGACCGATCACAGAATCGCTAAGGTTGGGAAAGGCTAAAGGTTCCCACAAACGACGCCAAATGTCGTTGCCTGTGTTCGGGTTATGAACGTCTCAGTCTTGAGGTCTGGCCTGGGTCGGGTCGATCTGGTGGTAGGGTCGGTTCCTTCTGGTCGGTCCTGTTGACAAGCAAATAAAAGGGGCACAGGCGCGAGTTTTGCACTCCAATGCCAAAGTTAGTATTGTCCGAGCTTCGAATGTCTCTAGTCATACCTGAGGGGTGTATTTATAGGCTGGGTGGTGTTTGGCTGGTCCCTAGCGGGCCCCGGTTGTTGGGCCTTGGCTGCTGGGCTTTGGCAGGGTCCACTACAAAATACATGATGATTAATTGAAATTGAGTCAAAGTTCACACAATATGTATGCATCTTTCCCTTAGATTTATTTACAATCGATAACAATTTATGTTGAAATATCATTCATGTAAGACTTACATTCTGATTGGCATACAACACAACCAAGAGCATGCCTACAACCATTTCTTTGCTAGTATATTTGAAATATTTCTTAGTTATTTTAATTAAATAAATAATATTATTATTAATGAACTTTTATAGTAAGTTATTAATTGACAAATATTGTGTTGTTTATTGCTTTCAACAAAATTAATTACTCTTCCAATATTTTGTGTATACGTTGAGTAATGGTAGTCTCAAATTCAATTCTCACAAATCTCTCACAAACTACTCTATCTCTTGACACTCATTCCATCATGAGTATATAGAGGGATTTAATAGGTAGATAATGAACTCAATAATAGGTGAGAATAAGATTAGCATGTTTAAATAATATGTATTACATATTAAATAGAATATAGTAGTTTAAAATAAAAGCAAAATAAAAATAAAAGCAAATATTTTAAAGCATTATACAATTTTTTAATTATAACTCATTTATGTGTTTACTATATTTTTTATTTTTTACTAAACAGGCAATCCGACAAATTACCCACTAGTCGAACTAGTATAGTAAAGGTCCCAGGTTGATGTCCGATCTTGGTTTAATTATTATGATGGATACCACCATTATTTCAACTTTGTTTGATATGGATTCTGTTCCTTATTTCTGTAATACAGAAAATACTGAGGAATGAAATTCCTCCTTGCATTTCATGTTGGCAAACAGTTAGTAAACAGAAGTTTCAGGTAAGTTTTGGTAAGAGCTTTAGTCCATATTCCAGCATCCTGATTATTTCAAATTGGACATATAATAAATGAGAAATACTTTAGCATGTAAATGCCTTCACCAAATTAAGCTACAAAGAAGAGAAACATTTCAAAACGGCAACTTGATCGAGTTGTAACATTTTATAAAAGTTCAACTTACACTGATACAACTTCAACGTCTAGAAGAAGCTGATTTCTCTTGGGGCACAAAATCTGGTGAAGGACTACATAAATAACCATTTGAAGGCTCACTCCTGCTATTCTCTCTCCTGCCTTTGCTCCTATAAACTACATCACTTAATTTGTTTTTTCCCCTGTAGGAGTGCCACTGGCCCCCTTTGGAACCTCATAAATTGTTATACTGCTACCACCAATTTGAAGCATTTGCTCTTCCTCATTTTCTTCCTTTGAGTGAAAATTTTCAAGAATTTCAACAACCTGGCTCATCAAAGGTCTGCCTTTCGGGTTTTGGCTAAGGCATTGGTATGCCAAATGGGCCACCTTTACCGCAGTTCTTGTCGAATATTGCCCTTCCATTCTAGGGTCTAAAATTTTCAGGAGCTTTTTATTATGATTCAATAGTGGGCGTGCCCACTCAACTAAGTTGTGTTCTCGGCTGGGCCTGCTCTTGTCTAATGCTTTCCTTCCAATAAGCATCTCTAGAAGCACGACCCCGAAACCATACACATCACTTCGAGCTGTTAAATGCCCTGTTCACATTAACAAACAGCTTAGTTCACAAATCCAAGTCCAGCAACTGATCTATGACACTGATGAGCATATTGGGTTATTGACTAAAATCCACTTTAAAAAGACAAGCTGCCAACAAAAGGTAAAAACAGTCTGTCCATGTTTCCTAGATATACACTAAAAAACAATTGATTCAATTGAAAAATGGAAAAATAAGGCAGAAAAGAGCTATCATGTCTCTGTTGGGAGTACAAATAGGAAATTTTACTTTTTCACCATTTTTTTCTATAGAATTTTATTATTATGAGGAGAAAAGGAAATATAATAGCAGAAGATATTCTACGACATCATGCAAAAGAAAAAACTTATAATGTAAAGAAATCATTTAGTGTGTACAAATTCAGATATCTGTTTCTCTAAACTACAATACCAACACGAAAAAAATTCAGGGGATTGCCTTTTCATCTTCTCCATTTTATTAATGCAATGCATGCAGGGTTCTATTTCTGACAGACAAGGGCAGAAAAAGGCTACCACTTGCCTTAGAACCGTTCTTTATGTGAACTTTCAATTTGTACATTGCATATCATAATAAGAGTAAATGCACTGTTTGCTTTTCACTTGAGAGTTCCTGATGTTTCAGAAACTTTGTTAAATGAAGTGACATACCAATTCAGCACAAATTGGTGTAATGCTACGTACACAAACTGCTGAGGTGGTTGCATCTTAATTTGACAAAAAGAAGTTTAAGTGGAATTACTTGAATTAAGATGCAGTCACCTCAGAAGTTTGTGTATAGTTAGTGAACGAAGTTTGTATACGTAGCTTTACTCCACAAATTGCTTCAAATGACTCACCTGTCATCACATATTCAGGAGCAGCATATCCATATGTTCCCATCACTCGTGTTGAAACATGGGTTTGATCCCCCATAGGCCCATCCTTTGCAAGACCAAAGTCTGAAAGCTTTGCATTGAAATCCTGAAAATTTGCACTTCTGATGAATAAACTTTTTAAGAAATGGAGAGAACTCCAAAAGTACTTATCAATTTAATGAAAATAGTACATTTATCTAGAAGCTCAAACATTTAGCCTCTCCAAAAGTACTTTTCAATTTAATGAAAATAGTACATTTGGCCAAAATATAAAACAGTTCTTCCAAACAGTATAAAATCTAGAAGATAACAAACCGCATCTAGCAGGATATTTGATGTCTTGAAGTCACGATATATGATGGACCTTTCTGCACCATGAAGAAAAGCAAGCCCTTTTGCAGCATGTAAAGCAATCTTCATTCTTTTTGACCAGGTAAGTGTTGATCCCACTCCTATCACCAATAAACAATGGGATGATTAGGACTAAACAGTAGAGGCACTGATCTTTGTAATGTGCTTAAGCTCTTGGATGGTAAGAATTGCGAGAATGATTCAAGATTTTATAACAAAGGGAGCCGTAGCAATAAGATAGAATACCAATAACATTAATTGATAATAGAGTTGGGACTTTATTTGACAATTAGCAGGTCAAATCCAAGAGGGCGTTTAAGACAACCAATTTTTTCAACATCTAGTTTGGGAATAAGAATCATGTTAAGGGCCATATAGTTTATATACAATCCCCCAAATGAACTCCTATTCTATTCCTAGAAGACAACAGCATTATAAAATAGTCATAGGAAATTGATCAGTTGAATCAGCTGGGGCAGAATTTAATAAAAATTGCACCAAGTTTCCTCATTGATGCTTCTTATTGTGTAGAAAATGGGAGATGCCAAAAGCCTTGAGCCTAGTGTCTAACTACCATCAGATTTAAGTAGAAGTTCTTGATATCAAAACGAGGAATAGGTGTTCAATAGTTTGGGGTGTATTGGCCCTGGGCAAACTACACATTGAAAGACAATCACCTAGATAAGACGGAGAGAGGGAAAGCGGAGGGTGGAAGGACTAGATGGTGGCCTACACTGTTTTGAAGCTTAAATGGCTGCCCAGCACAAATCCTTGCAGTGTCCAAGTGAAAAGGATTAACATAATTGAGCAAATCTTTTAGATGAACTGAAAAATTGTGAACCAATAGCAAGATAAAAAAAGTCTCCCTCATACACATTGAATTACAAGTAATGTGTTGATTATGTGAATAATACAATATTCATACATAACCTAATTCTTTTTTTAAATCAGATACAATTTAATTACATCAGAAGCTTACTCCGAAAAAGATGTTTTTCCAAGCTCCCACTTGCCATGTATTCATAGACCAATAACCGGTGTTCATCCTCACAACAGTATCCAATGAGCTTCACAAGATTTGGGTGACTGAATTGACCTAAATAGTTAACTTCCGCCTGAAAAACATACATATAATAAATAAATGCCACTGAGATACGTATATTAATGGCAACAAAATCAGCTGGTTTGATATCCCTTACTGCTACTTGTATCAAGTCTTTCTTGCCACTCTAACTATCACAGTCAGTGATCCAAACAAGAAATGAATTCAAATATCAGGACCCATGGAAATAAATGATCCATTACTTCCTCTTTTCAGGTTACTCTTCCAAAACCGAATATGGAATTAACCTCCTCACTCTATCACTCTTTTTTCCCTCCTGGATTACCATATTTAGCAACTTCTCCTTTGTATGCTATGAGGATAACATTTTCCTAAAAGGTAGCTCAACTATATGCCTGCATAATTAAGACCAGAAAGAATGTTGAGCTCTTAGTTATTGACCAGGCTTTCTTACAAAAGTGAGAAAGCAAATGTTATGTCTACATTTGAAACATTATTCTTTTGCACTGGGTCGACTTGCAAGGCTATCCAAAACATCTTTTGCCCACCAATTTCATCAGTAGGATTAGATTGTATTCAGGTTCAGGTTACAAATACGACCCTCTTTCCTTCACTTTTCAATTTAAATTTGCTTCCTGTAACCTAAACAAAAGGTAATTCTGAAGAAACAGCTTTCACACTGAAGCCTCAACTTAGAAGAGGAGGGAGACAAAATAACGAGAGGGACAGAAAGTATATGAGTAAGGTAAGTTAGTTACCAGCCATTCCCTATCACCTTGAAATCCTTCTCGATTTAGCTCTTTAATAGCAACTTGAATGGTATTGTAACCTGGCCTCACATCTGCATCTATCACTCCTTTATACACCACTCCAAAACCACCCTCTCCCAGAATTAAGTCTGGACGAAAGTGCTTGGTGGCCAGCTTCAGCTCCTCATATGTAAATATATCAACATTACTATAGCCTGGACTTTGGCGGAGATCCTTGATATTCATGGGAGCTAATGAAGAGTTGCTTGTGCTTCTATCTCGCCTAGTTGATGATGCAACAGATTCATGTCCTGCCTCAATTGCAAAGACAGTATATGTCAGTATTGATAACATGTAATTACATCTATCTCTCCATTCTCCAGAATGCCTACAAGAAATAACCGCTTTAGACACTGACTACCTGAAATATCATTTCTCTTTTCACTTTTTGTTTTGTTGATAAGTTTTATAAAAGAGAATAGCTCAAGTACATGTGCTAAAATCCAAAAATTCAATTATATGATGATAAGATAGAAAAACATCAGAGAAATTTTGCTGTAAAGACTAAATTGATCATCTTCACTATGTTTTTAAGGCTTTTTCAAGTAACACCACCACCCCTAGAGCCATATGGCTCAAACAATGGAGGTTTTCAACTTTCAAAGAAGGATCAATTGTTTAATATTTCAGTTTAATTAGGACTTTTATTTTCAGTGTTTGGAATGTGGGATATTCTATCCCTGAATATCATATTTTTTAGCAATCCTGGTTAGTTTGTGCTTTTCCTTTGGTTTTACAGACTGGGTGTTAATGTGGTAGTATTTGATATATTGAAAGACGACTATCCCACCTGTACTAATTTTGCCACCATCTATCAAGAATTGCTAAATGGTAACAACAGGGATTATGTTGACTTTGTCATTCATGATGGTTACTTGTTTAGAGGTACTAAATTGTGCATCCCTCCTGGGATAATTTCTTAATTTGGGAGATGCACGCAGGTGGGTTAGCTAGAAAATTTGGTAAGCATAAAACCGTTGCTTTGGTTGAGGATAGATTTTATAGGCACCTCTAAAACAAGAGTTGTCTAAATTGTCTCCTAGTGCTGCACTTGTCAAACTGCTAAAACCAGAAAACAGAACAGTGGCTCATCTACTCCTCTTCCCATTCCTAATGAACCATGGAAAGATTTGAGTACGGATTTTGTTCTTCGTTTACCTTGTACTATTAAGACACATGATTTTGTTCTTCTTGTAGATAGGTTTTCAAGAATGGCTCACTTTATTCCTAGTACTAAAACAACTAAATCTTCTCATGTAGTTAAGTTGTTCTTTAAGGAAGTTGTGCCTTTGCATGGTTTGCCTTCTTCCATTGTTTCTGATAGAATTATTAAATTTATGAGTTACATTTGGAAAAACTTATGGAAACTTTTTTAATATGAATCAAATTTTTTTTCTGCTTTTCAAGTTAATCATAATTCAGGTGATTTGCATAGGTGTCTGATAGGAAAAAAGGCAAATAACTGGGATTTAGTGTTACTTACTGCTGTGTTTGCCTATAACAGTTATATTAATAGATCCTCTAGTATAAGTTCTTTTACGTTATCCATTGCTTGCATCCTGGCCCACCTATTACTTTGTGTCCTTGCCTATTGATTCTTGACCTAATATAGTTGAAAATTTTGCTAACCATATTCATGATGTGCATGTCAACATTAGACATACCTATGAGTCCATTGAGTAGAGCTAATCAAAACTTGTTGCTAATGTATGCAGCAACGTATTTTGGATAAGCTAAATCTTAATGCAAATATTTGCTTGATTTACCTCTTGATATGAATATTAGTCTTGTTTTCAAAGCGGAAGATTGGTTTCCTTGCGGAGGCTGGGTAAATATAGTATAAAAATAAACTTAGGAATTAGGACTATTGTATTCCACAGTCTTGTGTTGTTTTCAAATCTGTTTTTTTATAAAAAAAGAAATTATACTAGTAGGGAGAAAAGATACAAGAGAGGAGGATAGGTTACCCTCCGAAATAAAACAAAAACAATACAGAAAAAAAAAGAAAAAAAAAAGGGAAAAGGATGTGTTACGTGCCTTATTTGCTGATCTATAGTATGGATTTTCTAGGATACTTAGAGGGATCCTAAACCTCCCTTGTAGGTTCAACACTAAGTAGAGATGCAAATACTTTGATACCTTTATTGCTGGAAAAAACTCCTTTAAATAGCCTCAATGCTTACAAATAGAAAAGGAAAAGACAATACAATAAAACAGAAACAAATCTCCAGGAATCCTAATAATTCTAACGGATCCTGTTCTTTATTCCAGCCCAGACAGCTGCCTAAATCCAAGCCCCCTTATTTTGATTCCCTACCATAATTAGGAACAAGCCAACTGCTATATCTTCTAACTTTCAGGGAAATTTACTCCACCAAAATTGATTCCATTCCTTTTAGAGTAAACATACTTAATAGGGGGTTTAATTCTGCCAGCTGCATTGACAGCTGCATCATCATTTCTCCCAGCCGTGTTAACAGCTGCATCCTTATTTCTCCTAGCATAAACATGCTTAATTAGAGCCTAACAAGATGCAAATTTAAACATGCAGCAAAGCTTCCCAATCCCTCTGCATTTCTTGGAGGGTGACTCCCTTAAATAAGCCCTGAGCCAAACACCAAGAAGATTACTCGATCCGATAAGCCAGCTAAAGACAAGGAGATAGCCCTGAAAAAACGGGCATTCTGTTCCAACCAAATGTTCCAAATCACAGCATAAACTGCACATTGCCACAAACATTTCCCCTCCTTTTTCTTTCCAAAACCTCTATATTTTGTGAGGAGAAAAGTCTCCAAGTCCAGCAGGCAAATCTAAGTATTTTTTATCCTAGAACCCTAATTCTCTTGTTTCAATCTCTCATATTCTTTGTCAAAATTTATGGTTAAAGCAAAGATATGACGAATGGGAAGACTTGCTCACTTTTAGCATACACATACACTCACACTGGCGGCCCCCTCCCTTATTATTACTATTTATAGTAAACCGGATAAAGATAAATCAGAATACAAAAGACAATCCTCCAAGAGCATGACAACTCCTAAAGATAATAACAAGGGATAACTAAAGGACTACTAAAAAATAATAAACTCCTAATCTATAGATATAGGATGTGATAAATTTCAAACATGATCTTTAATCCTTTCAACACTCCCACAGTCCCACTTAATTTTTAAGACTCACCCTTGGATAATTGATAGGTCTCTCAACATTCTTTACCCTAATTCTATCTCCAAGTTGCTGTCTTTGCACTTTCTCTGCATCACTACTACTCTATACTATTGAGCTTATTCATAGATCTCTCCTCCCCTCTCCCTCAATCTCAAGAGTATTCAATTTCAAAACACTATGCAGTCTGCGGAATAGTAATTATTCCTGCGCTATTTTTGGAAGCATAAGATAAAATGAAAAACTACTGAGCAATCCTTGCTTGATTCTGAGATTTATGCTAATCTAATCAACACCAATGCTAGCCTGCCTAGGTTTTACTGTTTCTTGGAAGTATCTAGTGTTCGGTTTTCTTCTGTACTTACGTAGACTTTGTTACAGTAAAATGGCATCTACGTGCAGCAAAAGTGGAAAGAAATGAATGGTTGGAATTACATAACATTCCATATACATCGAAGGCGCAACTTTACAAAGTAAGATAAAATCGAAGGTCCTGCCGTAATGTCATATGAGCTATGTAACATAATCAGAAGACATGATACCAAATCAAAGATGTGTGTACCTGTGACCTTTGTATCAGACTGACACTTTTTTTCTTCAATGCTTATGCAAATCCCCATGAATATCGATTATTTAAATCCAACAGCACCTACATTTCATAGCCCCTTTGTCTCACAATCCTTCTTGCATTGCGGGTTTCGCCGGATTTCGATCTGATTCACCGGAAGAAAAAACATTAACTCTCGATCAAAATTAAGAAATAATTGCTTCAAATAATTTGAACGGAGAAAAAGATGGTAGAGAGAGAAACCGAGGGTTCGACAGAAAGAGAGAATGAGAAATGCTGGTACATTCAAAGCTCATTGGCTTCGAGCGATGGGCGCCGAAAGCACCAACCAAAGCGCTCCAATCTTCTCGGCTTGGTCGGCCCTTGAAATTTTAACCCAAAGAAATACCTTGTAGTTAAAATCTATTACCGGTTTGCCATCTCTGCTTATATTTCTTCTAGTCTTTCAAGAAAATTCATTTTTGCCCGCAAAAGAAAAGAAAAAAAACTAATTGATTGAATTAACATTTGGGTTTTTGACCGATGCAGTCCTTTTTTTCACTTTTAATTTTGAGCCTGGTTTGATGGTCAGCTTAATTGTAGAGGATTAGAGTTAAGTCCTTAAAAATTAAAGTTTAAATTTAAACGGGTCCATGAGGGCCCAATTTATTTGGGTTAAACTTATGAAGGTTTAGTTTGAGGAGCGTCAGGCTTGGCCCGTTATTCTAAATTTTTATTTTTTTATTTTAAATAGCATATGAATGTGTTACAATATTAAAAATATTATTTTTTTTAGATGATAAATGAAGATAATCTAAAAGACTAAATGAATATAACATCTAAAATATATTCAAATATGATTGTTGAAAATGATACTTGATAGATGTTTTAATTGATAATATTGAGTTAATTTTATGATATTATTATTATTATTTAATTTGCACTTATTGTTTATTATGAATAATTTATTTTTGTTGATATATACTTGTTCTGAATAATTTAAAATATTTTTGTTGATTTATGTAATTAATTTTTGTATATTTTATCATATTTTGTTAATTTTCTTAGGTAAGCCCATTTGGACCATAAAGCCCTAGAATGTCGATTAGGACTTCCAAATAGAGGTCCGACAAAAAAATGTCTAGCCCGGTCCATTTTTTTGATGGCCTGAGGTTTGACAGTGCTAGTCCTTCTCAATTCTGTCCTATAATTTTTTGTTCTCTCAAATTGGTAGTTCAAAGTGTCTTTCATCTCCATTTTGATCCCCACATTAACTTTGTTAATATGACGTTAACAAAAATGACAATATGACCTAACCAAGTGCAAATATGACTTTTAAATGATGAGGTGTCCTTCAACTTGGTTGGTGATTAAAAAAAAATTTTATTTGTTGATTTAGACATTGTTAAATTTTTCTAATTTGCTCAACCTTGTAGAGCACAAAAGCTCAATTGTTGTAGCTTGATCAACAGAATTGGAGGCTTGTTTTGTTTCCTACCATAACAATACCATAAACTATAAAATTTGAAAATAATATCTTTATACTATAGCAATTAGCAAACCTTAACGGTGATCCTTCCATCTCATTTCTATAGAAAAAAAATTATAGAGACCTAGCAATGGATGATAATCACGTGGTTTCTTAGACAGGTGATGATATATTACCAGCCCAAATCAAAATGTTTAATTTCCTTAATTTAACCACCACTTTTCATATTAGTAAAATAATTTCCTAAATAGAAGAATAAATAAATAAATAATTCTTATGCAAATCCCCACAAATCTTGATGATCTAAATCCAACAGCACATACAATTCATAGTCCCATTGTCTCACAATCCTTCTTGTATTGCGAGTTTCTCTTAATTTCAATCTAATTCACCAAAGGAAAAAATATTAACTCTCGATCAAAACTAGAAAGTAATTGCTTCAAAGAATTTGAATTTGAATGGAGAAAAATATGGTAGAGAGAGAAACCAAGGGTTTGACAAAAAGAGATAATGAGACACTTCGAGTGATAGGTGCCAAAAGTACCAACCAAAGCACTCAATCTTCTCGATTTGGTCAGCCCTTATAGTTAAAGTCTACTTACAAGATTTTCATTTTTACTTTCATTTCTTTTAATCTTTGAGAAATTTTACTTTTGCACTAAAAAAATTGACTGAATTAACATTATGATCTTCAAAAGATGCACTTCTTTTCAATCCAACATTTTTTTTTATCTTCTTAATTTGGTTTTCTGAAGTGTCTTTTGTCTCCATTTTGGTCAAAGTTAATAGAATGTCATAGCCCAACCTCAAGATCATGCCCGAAGCTAAGATTAAGGACATACTTACCTTCCGATCCAAGCAAACCTAACCTTACCTTGTCATAACTTGTGCCATAACACAAACCACAATATAGATCAAACCTCTCTACTTCATATAAACTTTGCTATATGTTATGCCATGCTTGAATATGTTTCCTTGTAAATAGTTAATGTTCAAAGCATTCTCATAATAAAACTATGATTCACGTGGGTTGTAAAAACCCTTTATCAAGGAAAATTAACTCTTATTTATGGTAACAATTATATGGTTAGTAATGTTTACTCAAAGTATAAAAACCTAACCTCACACAAAAATTATACATTTGGTGGTATCTCACTTGACCTTGCAAGTAGAATTAATACTTAGGGGGGTCTTCCAAGTCGGGGTCTCTGTCCCACTAGTAAAATGTCTCCTCCAACCTAGAGTAATCTTGACAGGTGGTATATATAGTACTGAAACATAAATCCTCCAGCCAGGGTTGGTTTCTACTATGACAGCCTCCAACCCAAAATTATATCATCGGGTGGCAAATCATTTCCTCCAACTCGGAATGTTCCCTCGGGCAGTAATGCAAGAGCATAGGTGCATATGTTGAAAACACCTTTAGGTTATCATTAAACTGACCTGTAGGCATAACTACTTAAACATGTTTACCCCGTAGGCAGTATCATTGACATCGCTGCCCGTAGGCATTCCAATGTCACAACCCCAATTTAAGGCACGTGACTGGCATAGGAAATCATCATTTAGATTATCCTACAAGCCTACATATGCATATTTTTGGCAACGTTTCCCTTATTTAAACCACATGTGTGCATGTTACATTTATACTATTATGTTATGCACATTGCATATGCATATGTAGGCTTGTAGTATATTATCCACATGGTGGTTTCCTATGCCCGTCATGTGCCTTAAATTGGGCCATGACATTCAATAATACTCATCATTTCTGAATCAAGTCACAATGATCCCATATAAGTAGTGTTGTACACAATAAAATCTGAGCAAAACAATCTTAGTTTACAGTTCAACAAAATTTCCACAAAACTCATTCAAACTTCTTAAATCATTATAAATATTAGAAGTAAATGTTCTTTTAAGAAAATAGAACATGCCAAAAACCCAAATGATAAAAATCATGATAATGCCATGCATGCAACTCACTGTTTTAACTAATGCCTAAGCGCTCGAATGACCTTCCATATTTAGTATTTACATACATATACATCATTAGAGTTCACTATGCTATTCAAACAAGGAAAAATGATATGATTATGAATCATTATTATACTCATTCCTCAATCCTCACTCTTTACTTCCATGATGTGTCTCACCTTTAACTTTCCTTTCCTTTACCCTGACTTTTTTAAAACTCAAATCTATATTCATTGGTATGCAATCACATCCAAATTCCCAAATTTATATTTTAAGAATGCAATTATAATCTGCAAGTGCACAGATTGTTCAAGGTTTAGAGTGAGATTTACTCACCTCTAAGTGTTGTGAAAAATATAATCTGGAAGTGCACAGATCGTTCAAGTAATAATGGGACCCCAAAGGGTCTAGTATCATCCCACAGGGATTGTAATTGATTACCAAATAATTATTTAATTTTAATTGGGAGAATCAAATAGAAAACCAAGGGATGTTAATGCAAAAACAAACAAAGAAATAAGTATAATGCAAATTTGAAGAGAATTAGGGTTACGCAAGGTTAAGGGATCCTAGGGCTTTTGACTTCTCTTAATTAGTTCCTTTGATTCTTTAATCAATTCTTGAAATTACTCATTAGGTTCTTTGAATTAAAGATCTAATTCCCTAATTTTTTTAACATTCCCTTTCAGGCAACATTAAATATATTCCTAATTAACAACCTATCTCCTACAAGCATTATTTAATTAATCATGAATACATTAATTATTATCAATGAAATTATTATGTGATCTATATAATTTATGCAGTAATCTTTCAATTATGCATATATTACAGAGTTTCAGGATCAAAGAGGAGAGAATCCTTGTTCTTGTCACTACACATGCAACAACTTAGAACATTTGTAAAAAATAAAAGAAATGCTTAATTTAAAATCGAGAAGATGGTATTAATATCAATAAAATAGTAACACAAATCCCTGCAATGGCGCCAAAAACTTGTTGTCCAAATACGCAAACACACTTGAACACTATTGTCAACAAGTAATAAAGTCATTAGTAGAGTATCTTTCCCATAGGGATTTGCTCCTAAACTGTTAAGTATTAAAATTGTCCTTCCCAACCTTAACCAAACTAACTAATTGCAATTAATTAAATTAAGGAGAAATAAATTATTAATAAAGCTAAGGAATCAAGTAGGAGATGGATTTCACTAAGTTTGACAAGCCTAGGACTACAATCTTCCCCCACACATCATATTCCTCAATCACTCCATTAATTATCTAAGAACCCTAATTTATCTAAAATCCTCTTCCGATGGTCAATTAGAAATATCCTTAATCAAAGGTACCCTATATTCCAATGAGTAACTATTAATCAATAATTCATTAAGTCTAAACTCTTTTTATGGCTACACATGTTATGTAAGTATATTCCTATCTTACACAATCTGTAGGCTTCCACTCATTGATCATATGTCTCTCTACCTAAGGCAAAATCCCATATATCCTTTTCCCAAAGTCTTCGTTCCCAATTTCAATCCAATTAATGACCAATCAATAAGAAAGCAATAAGCACATATAGATAAAACAATCCATGACAATCAATTGAGATTAATGAGAATTAAGTCAAACTACATGGGGTTTCAGTTGTAATCTTAGATGAAAATCTACTCCATTAAAGGAGTTGTAACAACAAGAGTCAAAGATACAACTAACATTAGGAATTCCAAAGATGAAAACTAAGAGATTCAGAAATAAAACAATGATAGCCTGAAAAACTTGATCTTTTAGTTTTAATCCTTCAAGAACTCCCTTGTAGTCGTAGAACTTTGCTCCAAACTTAACTATTTCTTCCCCCAATTGAAACGTCCCTTTCTTTTTATGTTTAAGCAACTATTTATGACATTTGACACATGGGCCCCATGACTTCACACCATGAGAGCTATAGCGCCATTGCGGGTTAAATTTTAGCTATTGGCGTCGCAGTGCCAGCTCATGGGCGCTGTAGTACCAACACGTCTAGTTATTGACACATACAAGGCTGTCACAGTGTCATCTTTTTGGAGCTATGGTGCCATGACATTACGTGGACGCCATAACGCTAGCTCAATTCCAGCTATGTAGAGCGTCAAAACAACATTTTTTGGAGTTGGGCCCATCACACAAGTTTATAACTCTTTCTCAACTTTCCAACGCACCTAGGTTTGCTAAATTTTAACTTCTAGAGCTCCAGATGCAGGCTAAAAATTGACATAGGGTCTAGGCAGCAACTGGGTTTCTGGCTGATTCAAACTTTTTCGTTGTTACTCAAATTTGGACTTCAAAACGGCAGAACTAGGTTTTGAGCTTTTCAAAACAATTGTATTCCTTCATCTTATATTTCCAGAACACCAAACAACACCTGAAATAAAGGTTAGTAGCTTTGGTTATAACACAAAAATTAGACAATGTTCTGGGTTGCTTTAACTTACTCAACATAAATTTAATCTCTAAGCCTAACCCTAGTTATGCCTCTTCACATCAGCCCAATTTCAACCCAAAACCACAATTAAACACCTGCAAAAAAATTCAAAATTCTCAATATTTAAATACATGTAAAAGACACATGAAATTTTAGACAAATGAGCCAAGAACTCACAAAACACTCTAAAACCAAAAATTTAAGTTAAGAAAATGTGTAAAATAAATTCCCACCTCAAGGATTCGTAGAGAACTTGAAGTAGGTGAAGAGGTATTCCACAAAATAAAGTCATATAATAAACATTATATTATGTTTAAGACTAATGAAATTAGTTTCTAAATAATTTGTCACTTATGGTGTTTTAGCCAAAATAGGTTATATTGCTTAAACTTTGAAACTTCTTACTAGTCCATTGATTCACCCAACTTTCATATGACATTCCTCAAAGGTTGTCCTTATCCTACTGTGTTATCCTACCATCCACCTCCCAATTAGTCTCAAATGCCTTAATCTTTAATATCAGAATTAGTATTGCAACACAGGATGAGAAAGAGAGGTAATAAAACTGTAAAAGACTTGCCAGAAGAAGATGCAACATGAAAGGTTTAATTTATACTTTTGTAAAAATCCTTTTGGTTGGGAGTACATAGTCAGTTGGTTGAAAATATAGATTAGTTTATCTAGGCATGGACATGAATAGTAGCTGAACAAGAGCTTATGCCACAGTCGACCAAAGGATCATTTAACAAGCAACTTACACAATAGTCAAACAGAGGATCATTTGATGAGATTAGTGACATGATATAGATATTTAGCTAAATGAGAGTTAGCTAAGATATGACCATTCAACTATAGCAGAGTTGAATTTATTAGATGAATAATAATGAAATAGAATGGTAAAGAGAAATCAATGACAGAAAATCCTAGTAACGGGGTTCATCAAATAAGCTATGTTATGGAGTTGAAACTGATTGATGACATTTACTGAGTTGCAAAGACCGGCTGTCCTTGAACATGCTTTACCCTCTTTCAATGTATAAAAACTCTACTCACATTAATCCTATGTCTACTTTCATGATCACAAATATTAATGTAAGCATTATGATTTATGAAATCCTAACAAGTGGTTACAGAGGAATACATATACTTTCGTGAGTACACTATCTAGGTTTAATAAATCCACCAACTAATATCAAACTTCCACTTTCGCTCCATTATTTGTCTTAAACAAGCAACTCATGGCTAGTAAATTGCAGGTGTTAAAAAAGAATTTATTAAGTTGCAACAGCAAATATCTTAACACAAATATAATCAATCCATAACAAAAACTTCAATGACTACACCTCAATCCTTGAATAAAGATTTAGCCACTCATGGTAGACAAATCAACAAAGAAAATATTCAAGGAATACATTCTAGAATAAGATACAACAACTGGGTTTAGAAGAAAATAAAAAATAAAAAAAAAACTCCTCAATGATAGAAGATGATAGATAACTCTTCTTTTCAGCCAATCTTCTTCTAAACTAGATTCAGAACCTCCTTCTCCTCTGTTCTCCAGCTGCCATTTTTCACTTTTGAATATTTCTAAGAATCCTTACATGATTCCCTTTAATCTCCTCCTAAACCTAACCCACCTCAGCTCCCAACATGCAGACGTTTTGGTTTTCTCTTATTGATGTTGCGTCTTTCACGTCGTAATTAATGTTATGCATTTCATGTGGACATTCTGGCTCCCATTTTTGGCGTTGCGGTGCCTAACTCTTGGACATGGTCTTCAATCTGCAAACTTGGGGCGCTGTAGCATCCAACTCTCTAGTAAATGTACTGAATTGATTCAAAATACCTATAAAACATTCCAACAAGACCCAAAGGTTAAATAAATGTAAAATCTACTTAACTTTGTATAGAAATGCATCCAAAGCACCCAAAATACTCTAAAATAACACTCTTAAGCCAAGAAACATATGGTATAAAATCAACAAATCATTTATATCAGTATTTTCTAATACCCAAGGGCCACAACAAGAGACATAATACGAGGAGACGCTGACTAATATTTGATCATTATTTTCTAGGATGGAGCCTTCATGCTCTACATGGTTGGGTAAATGAAGAATTTTGACTTAGGCAAAATCCTCAACGTTTAAAAATTTTAACAAAGTCAAAATCAATAAATAAATAAAAATAGTTTTAATCACAGAGCAAGTTGAAGGACGCTGCATCATTTAGAAGCCACGTGTGCATTGGTCAGGTTACATTAGTAATTCTATGTAATTCCTAAACTGAAAAACCAAGCAACCACAATAAAACATAATAATGGTGGCATCGAGAGCACACCTTAGGCTAATTTTATAAACTAATGGCACAAACAACCTAATGCAGACATAGAAAGGCTTAGCCAGAAAGGAAGCTGCCAACACAAAAAAAAATGTAGGGTTCAGTCAATTAGACCATACTTACCGGTTAACCAAGCATAGTGAAGTTTGTGTATAAAATAGGGTCGGCAACATATTTCATAGGAAAAATTCAAATGGAGCTTGAGGGAGCTTGGAAGAGGAATTCTTACCACCAAAATGCAAGTAATCCAACCTCTAGCACTCTTTAGTAATTCTTTGTTACTTTCTCTAAGAATCTCAAATTATACTCTATTTCTGGTTTAGGATTCTACATGGATAAATACCCAAGCTTTCTCTACCATTGACTTCTATGAGTAGGAAGCTATAAGCTACATCCACTTATCCTAGTAAGTTGTACACTGAACCAAGGGAATGACTTGTATGTCAAATCTCCTAATCTAAAGCGAGATTTTCTAATTTTGAGCAAAAGGATCGTGTTCTATGAATTTCTAACTCCAATTTTATTCTGAGGGTAGTGTTATAGAACTTTGGGGGGCAAGTTGATAACTTAAGAAATACCTGAGACAGTTTGGACTAGTTTGGAAGCATTTTGTTGGATATCGGGAATCTTGAGACACTAGTGATGAGTTATTTTATATTTATTAAATCTATATTAATTTCCCATATTTTTATGTCCTTTAATGTGTATTTTTTGTTCAAAATAGCCCTAATCCCATTTTACTTTGTTTTATAGGTGTTTATGGGCTTAAGTGAAAGATTGAGCCAAGTTAATTAAAATCAATTAAAAATTCCTATAGTAACTTGCTTCAGTGTTTGGGCTATAACATTCACTACAGACCTCCGATTAGGTTGATTCTCAATGCTCGAGAAAGGTATGACAAATCACTATAACATTGTGGTTTAGGGGTTAAAAATGGATGAGTAACAAGTGTTATGTTTTTTGAAAGAATTTGCTAACTTAGGCTTTTTAGTTGTAACAAACTCTATCACTTGTGACAACTTTTCCTTAGATTTAAAGAGGTTCTATAACTATAAATAGGGGCTATTAACAACACTTTCATACATTTTGGGAGCAAGGGAGGAAGAAAAGGGTGACATTCTTAAGGAGAAAGTTTTCATACGGTTTTTCTATACCTTTATCTTTTTCTTGTGTTTTTATGTTTTTAGTTATATTCTAGTTTATTTCTTCTAGGGCAAAGATGAACCCTAGTTAGGGAATTTAATTTCTTTAATTAATTCAAGATTTTTTTTCTTTGGTTCAAGAATTGATTTTCTTTCAACCCGTAATGCTTCTAATTACTTGGCCACTAATTATAAAGTTAGGATGACATGAATGAGTTTGACGAATGATTTCTTGTAGTTAGCATCTTGAATGAAACTCTGTAATATATGTGTAATTGAAAGATTACTGCATAAATTGGATAGATCCCATAATAACTCCATAGATAATAATTAATGCATTCATGATTAATTAAATCTATGCTTGAAAAAGATAGGTTGTTAATTAGGAATATATTTAATGTTGCCTGAAAGGGAATGTTAAAGAAACTACGGAATTAGATCTTGAATTCAAAAAACCTAAAAAATAATTTCAAGAATTGATTAAATAATCATAGGAAATAATTAGGAGATGTCAAAAGTATGTTAAATTAGGACGGAAGTGTGGAGTTATGACAATTACACTCTCAAAAAAAGAGTATTGCAAAATAAAGAAAGAGTATTATACCCAATGTACAAAATGAAAATAAACAAAGTTTCTGGGTCGAAAGAAAATGAAGTGGGTAAAAATGAAGTTATAATTAAAGAAAAAGTAATAATTGGAGAAAGAAGTATGCGTTATATCAAAGAGATAGAATGCCTCATATGTTTAGGATGAATAAGCCCAAATTTAAATTTTCATCATACCCTTCACCCTAGATGTACATTACAAGCTTAATAAAAGACCTTTTGATCTTTGGTAATGTATCTTATCTATATTAGTAGAGAGGGATATGAAAAACAAGCCTATAGAGATATATTACTGCTTTCACATAAAAGATCTTGTAGGATTTATTAAGTGTTTATAAATGAATCCGAGTGGCATGCTTAATTGACTAGCACATACTTCAAGAGGTATTGAGTGGTGTAAGTAAAGTGAGAATAAGAGTTCAAGATAAATAATGTTTGGAATTGTCTTTGGCTCCATTAAATGTGCTTCAATGAGACAATAAATTGAGAATTCATTTTGGAGCATTTAAATGTGGTTGCTAAAGTCGATGTGTTACTTCTTTTTGCTTGAGGGCAAGCAAACACTCAAGTTTGGAGGTATTTGATGTAGGAATTTAGTTCACTCATTTTCTTAGCCTAAATTATTTTGTTTAAGAGTGTTTTGTGAGTTATTGGCTCATTTGTCTAAAATTCAAGTGTCTTTCTCATGTATTTAATTCTTGGAAATTGGACTGATATGGTCTTGGCTTGATTTGAAGATGCATAACTTGGGTTAGGCTTAGAGACTAAATTTATGTTGAGTTGGCTCTAGTAACCCATAACATTGTTTTATTTTTGTGCTATAATTGGAGCTACATAACTTGGTTTCAAGTGTTGTTTAGCTTGTTGGAAATATAAGACGAAGGAATACAATTGTTATGAAGAGCCCAAAACCTAGTTCTAGTTTTTTTAAGTCCAAATCTGAGCAAAAATAGAAGGGTTGAAATCTACCAAAAGCCCAATTACAGCCTAGATGTGTCGGTTTTTAGCCTATATCTGGAGTTTTAGAAGTCAAACTTTAGCAATCCTAAGTGCGTTGGAAATCTGAGAAAAATATATACAACTTTCATGAAGGGATTAACTCCAAAATATTTCATTTTGATGCTCTACCCACCTTTGGAAATTAGCTAATAGAAGAGGGGCAAGAGCAGCAAGACTTAAGAGCTAACGTTGCTGCCTCTACCTGACATCATGGTGCCATAGTGCTCAAAATATGGCACTATAGTGTTTGTGTACCTACCAATAACCAGATGGGTTGGTGCCACAGCTCACACGAGCTAACGGCTAAAATTCCTCCCTCAATGGCGTTGCATGTCCCATGGTGCGAAGCCACATCGCCCATCCATCAAATGCCATAAATAAGTACTTAAACATAAGAAAAAGGGACGTTTCAACTAGGGGAAGAAATAGCTAAGTTTAGAGAAAAGTTCTGTGACTACAAGAAAGTTTTTGAAGGAGTAAAGCTAGGAGATCAAGTTCTTTAGGCTACCATTGTTTTATTTCTAAATCTCTTACTTTTCATCTTTGGAATTCTTAATGTTGGTTGTATCTTTGACTCTTGTTGTTACAACTCCTTTAATGGAGTAGATTTTTCATCTCGGATTACGATTGTCTGTATCAGTGCTTAATGCTTTCTAATTAAATGGCCATTGATTGGATTGAAATTGGGAACCCTAAAAAACATTGAGAAAAAGATTTTGGGATTTTTTCCATGGGTATAGAGACATATGATCAATGAGTAGAAGCCTTGAGATCATGTAAGATAGGAATATATTTACATGACATGTATAGTCATAGAAAGAGTTTAGACTTAATGAATACTTGATTAATAGATACTCATAAGAATATAGGGTACCTATGATTAAGGATATTTTTAATTGACCATCGGAAGAGGCTTTTAGATAAACTAAGGCTTTTGGCTAACAATTAAGATTGAGTGATTGAAGAAGGATTTGAGGCATATGAAGTAAGGGAGAAGATTGTAGTCTTAGGCTTGTCAAACTTAGTGAAATTCATCTCCAACTTGGTTGCTTAGCTTTATTACTAGTTCGTTTCTCCTTAATTTAATTAATAGCAATTAGTTAGTTTGATTAAGGTTGGGATGGACAATTCTAATACTTAACAGTTTAGTAACAAATCGCTGTGGGAACGATAATCTACTCATCACTTTATTACTTATTAGACAATAGCATGCACTTGCATTTGCGTATTTGGACAATAGTCTTATGCTTAGGTTTTGCAAAATAAAAAACCATTAAAGTTCTACAAAGAAGCCTCCAAAGTTGCACTGTAGATGGTGACTATCCAAAATTTCAAGATCATGGTTAATTCTTGCTGCCAAACGTTTAATTCTAGTAAGGGAATATGGAGCTGTCTTACTAGAAAAAGTATATAAGCTTTTCTTATGCATAGTTTTTGTGCCTATTTCACTTCAACACTGGGTGTTGAGAATTAAGGATTGTGTTTATTTCTTTATAATTTCTCTCTAAAATACTTCAATTATTCACTGCAATATCATTGTAGAAAAATACAGCATGATTTTTAATACCTTCCTCATTAATCTCAATTTCTGTAAGGGTAAGGACCTTTTGAATTATGAAGTTTGGTCTACTAGTAACAAAATTTCACATTTAAGTTTCCACTATTTGTCATGTTAATGGCTTACACATAACCTCCCTTCATTCCTTGGAAATTACCAATAGTAACATTGAATTTTCTCCTCATTCTCTTTTAATTTCCCTTTTATCCAACCATTCCAAATTCTTTTCTTGCAACCTAGCCAATCTCATGGCATCTAGCAAAGTAGTAGGCCTAAATAACTTGACACCACCTAAAATCTCCTCCTTCAATCTTGCCACATAACAACACACCAAATAAACCTTAAGCATATTTAGTTTGAAGATCAAATAGTTAAAATCATTTTGATATTCAACCACTTTTCCTACATGCCTTTGCTCAACTAATTCTCCCATAGCACCTTCATATGTAGGTCCAAACCCTATACTCATATTACATCTTGTCTATGACTTATTGCTTTATAGATAATTTGCCCATTATGTTAATTTCATCAATAGACCAGCAATGAGGTCTTCAATGCCATCCATTTGGAATTCAAGCTTTAATTGTAATCGCTTCTACATTTCGAGTAAAGAAGATTGCAAGCGAGTTTCATCCACCATAGCCATGAATCAACTGCTCAAATACCACTGTTACAGTAGAATTTTGGAAGAAGAGGATAAACGAAAGAAGCTTAGTAGAGCAAATTCATTCATCTTTAAAGTAACCCTAATTTATTATAGCTGGAAGTATAAAAGCAGGCTAACAACTCCTACCCACACCATTCCAACCTTCCTAATAGAAAGTACATTTCAAGGCTAACAATCTACTAACAAATTGTTGACTCACTTACTATTACCACCTTGACTAACTATTAGATATCTAGATTAGCCTAAGGGGATATTCAGTGCAAGCATGGATTCTTTTATAAAAAATTAAACCATACCAAGCAAGAAACACAGTAGAATAATAAACACCAATGGCATATACCACTTGCATGAATTCATAAGGGAAAGAACAATACCTTCGTAGCCATAGGAAATTGTGAAAGCTTCTCCATCAACTAAATTGACCATCTATTCATTGTGAATTCTTTCAATCCAAAGAACCTATGGTGAAATAGGTGAAAAGAACAAATAGTAGATTGTATGATGGCACTCTAATGTCACTCAAGTTTATATGGCCAAATGTAAAGCTCCCTCACTCCTCTTAAAGATGGTGTCACTCTCTTCATTTTCCTTTCAATGGCTCACACCTCCAATGAGTCAATATTTTTTGTGTGTGATGGCTAGGAGCTAATGTTGTATTTATATTAACCTAATACTAAGTCTTTTGGTTGTATTCAAATACCAATAAACCCTAAAGACTTCTCTTGTGGCTACTACCTTCATAAGATTTTTATAGACTTGATATATCTATTATTATATCAAATAAAACTTCATTATCTTATTTTATTTTTTATTATTTCATTTTCACAAAAATAAAATAAATGGAGCTTTCCTATTAGCCAATAACTTGTGTGCTTGAACTAAAATTCTAGGAATATAATTTTATCTTCAACAACCGATCACATTGTCATCTAACATGTGTAAGATACCTTAGGAATCATAACTCCTTACAATTCTCATCATATCACACTTTGACTTTAACCTCTTAGGACAACTCAAATTGTGCAAATCATATTTGATTCCCAAGAATAGTTGGCCGAAATTTCCATGAGATTTTGGAGGTTGATTTAATTAAAATTTTTAACCAAGACATTCATTATCTTAATTAGAAAACACTTGTCTTAATTAAGACATCCCTTGTCTAAAAAATTCCCTTGTCCAATTAAAACAACTAATGTAACAATTCTTCTTATCCAATTAAGGCAACCAATGTTTTAATCAGGACAAGTAATGTAAGAATTTTCTTGTCTAATTAAGACAACCATTGTCTTAATCAAGACAAGCATTTCTTACACTAAGACATATCAAGCACACTTAGGACAACTTTTGTCGTAAAGGAAAGTTTATCCAAATTGAGACAACCTCTTGTTAGGAATAGGTTACCCTGGAAAGTAAGTTGTATTCCCCAATTTGATGTAAATACATTTTAATAATAAATAAAGAGTTTATTTATGTGATAAACATGATATTGATACACCAATTAACCCTCATACGTATGCTTCTGTAGTGTCTATTTTGTTCAGATGACAT